>JAWZYT010000780.1:70000-152500 GCA_034508575.1 Petrolisthes manimaculis | reverse complement strand
TGCTTAACAAAATTATAAATAGAATATATTAATTCTAAATATATTTGTTTTTATGTGCCCTAAGATGTCGAAGCAATTCCAAAAGTATTGAAAACTATCGATTTTCTTTCACACCTTTTTTCCACAAGCGGACTACTTGTGTAAATTGAATAAGATTATATTTTGTTTGTTTGAATATACTTGAACACACACACACACACACACACACACACACACACACACACACACACACACACACACACAGCACCATTGTATACTTTATTCCTGTCTCATAGTTACAGCTGGCAATGTTAATTTAATAGAAAATACAAGAGAAAGCAAGGCCATTGAACCAGCAGGAAGGACAATAAACAACAGAGATAGAATCATTGTGAAAATAACCAAGCATGTATATAATGGAGAGACAAATGATACCCAAACTGGAATATTAGCCCGGCCACTCTGTATATGCAAAAAATGTATGTGTGTGTCCGAAATATATTTACTTATAATATAGCGCTGTCACCGTCAGGCTGGGTCTCCCGTGAGGGGTCGCCTGGGGTCGCTGCTTGCTCCCCATTTGTTTACGTCTGGAGCCCATTGTCCCCCGGGAACCAGGCCACTTGAATAGTGTGTTGCAGGGACACTGACCACAGTGCCTTCCCAACCCGGATTTATACATATTCGTTGTCGGGTCTGGTCAGATAGTAGTTGGGCTCTGATACTGGCTACCAAAAGAGCTTAATGGATTTAAGAATATAAAGTGGTACCGCTCTAAGTATGAAGATGAGTTTGTGTAAAAGTCGACATCTTATGTGCCCGCCCTGGTCGCCTGTACAGGGCAGGATAAAGGTCCCGCTGTCTTCTGTACCCAGTATTTTTCCAGGGATATCTGCACTTGACTCGCTGCCCCTGGTAATATTTTCTCATTTGGAGGTACTCACGAACCCCAGTGAAAAACGTTGAGGAAGAAGAGAGCCAGTTAAGCTTATTTCACTCGTAGGGAATGTCTGTGGGAGGCGAGGGTAGCATTTATTCCCAAGTCTCAGACGGTTTAGAGAAACACGTTAAGGGATCTTCCAACTCACTTTGATTTATTCTGATGTTGATATCACCTGGCGAAACTTCGTCTACCTTAACACTCTCAACCGAAACTAATTAGAGGTAACATAATCTGACCTAATGTCACTTGAATCAACTTAACCAAAATCAAGTAACTGATCCTGGTAAAGTATATTCTATGCACTTACATACACATTGTTACTGGACTCTTGCGTTTTAAGGTCTACTTCCATTGCTGACTGTAGGCCATTGCAGGCTGCCGTCTATTTGCCGTAGGTAACTATTGCTTATGTAATTTGCTGTTAATGTAATTTTTATCTGTTTTAGACTTGACAAAGGATATATGATATTCCCTAAACTCCTGCAATAAGAAATTCTTACCTTTACTGTGATGAAAGTCAGAGGCATCAAGTCGATATTTTTTTACAGTAAATATCTTCCACTCGCTGTCCCTCGGCCTGCCAGTATGTCGGGGTCGCTGCCATCTCAAGGGTTAGGCGGTGCAAGGTCCTCTTGTCTTGAGGTGACAGTGCAGACAAAGGTTAGTGTCTGGTGCAGGGGTGTCGTGTCATATGTCATGGACCAAGCTGGGCTCTATCTATGGCAGGGCGTCACCAGGATACATATGAGTGGGGTCTGAGGGTCACGAGCACTCTATGGGCAGACCTGATATGGAGCCTGGTATATGGTAAATGCCTGGGAGTGGGTGTCTTGTATCTGTATTAGTGTCGGTGTGTACCTTTTACGCGTGTGTAGGGTCCGTCGGCGGTCTTCTCAGAGGTAGAGAAGGGAAGGTTGGTGTAAATGGTGCAATGGGTTGTGTGGATGAGGAGAGACTAAATATGAGGCCAGTCAAATCACTCACCAACCCAGTCAGTCAGTCAGTCAGTCAAACAGATTAAGCCCAATTGTAAATATGTGAAATAATAAGCAAGAAAGAATAATGTTTTGGTACATTTGTGAGCTATGAGAAGACAACACATATCATACGAAACATATATCAAGTCTTTGTTTTCTTCTATTAAAATATTGATTATAAAAACGTGTAAGGAAAATATTTGAAAGCCATAAAAACAGACACGAAGAGAACTTTATATAACTAGAACTAAGAATACATAAAACACAAAATAAGCTTGAACACCGTTAAGTAAATTATAAAAAAAAGACAAGCTCTGAGAATCCCTTGCCTTTAAAGTACTACCAAACATAATGAGATATTATATTTGGCCGTGTAGGAAAGGAAAAAAAATAAAGAAATAAAGAGAAAAATCTAGTGAAGTGAGGAGAAATAAATAATAGATATGAGGGTAAAATATATAGACTGAGGATAAGGATGAGAGATAACATAAGGAGGACAAGGAGATGGAAGAGGAAAGAGAACTAGAGTGGAAGCATAATCCCTCCCTCTCTCTCTATATATATATATTTTTTTTTTTCAAGGGGTGACGGAGAGTTGCATGGGGATCTATGTACAGTCAATGATAAGAGTAATAATTATCCCCTCATGCTTTTTTTTTAAGTTTTCCTCTTTTTGCTTATTTCGTTCGTGTTTGCTGTTCTTCTTTATGTCTCCTTCTACGTTTGCTACATTGTCTTCTAGGCCTACCACAAGCTGTTATAATCAGCTATGCCACCACGGAATCATAAGCCCAATAAAATACACACACACACACACACACACACACACACACACACACACACACACACACCTTTCTGACTATGCAGCCTCTCTCCCCAACACGGTTTTATGAGTGCAGCTGTACATGTTGCGTGGCGGCGTTGAGAAATGTTGGCTCGGGGGTACAGCAGGACGAGGGAAGGAGTTGCAACAGAATGAATCTCTGTGACACTCTCTTATTTTACAGTGACAGAGCCGAGACGTTCCCCATTGTTTACCCTTTGTTTTTGACCCCCCTCCCCTCCCTTACCCCTCAGGACCCCCTTCATCTTAGCCCTTTTGTCAGGACATGAAAATGGTGAGAAAGTTGGTGAGAAAAGGCAATCTAGCAGGACATAATGATAATAGTAGTAGTAATAATAATATTAATATTACAAATACGAATAACAATAATAAATAGAAATAATAAAAATAATAATAATAATAAAAATAATTATATTAACAATAATAATAATAACTATAAAAAAATCCATTTTATGATGTACATCAACACAACGTACTCTTTCTCACCTCATATTTTTACTCCTTCATGACCTCTGTACCTTATTTGTGAAGGAGATGTAACAGTAATGAGGGTAAAACATTTCCATTTGTACTTTAACACAAACAACACTTGAATTTGTCCACGTTTAATGTCTTAATTTGGTTCCTGTAAGCTTTCCCTTCCCACTACTAATACCCCCACAAGAAAATGTGAAACACTAAGGAATACTAATCTAGCTCATATCGTATTGTATATTATTTTCATCGATTTTGGCCACGCTTTCTTCTTTGTCATTCAATTATTTTTGTTCACTAATTTGGTATTGATGTTATTATGTTCCAGCTTATATATTTGGTTAGGAAAAATACTTATGATTCTGCTAGTCATAAAGAGAATATTGTATAATAAGTAAGAAATATAAATCAACATAATAATGTCATACCTTATAATAATAATGATAATAATAATATATAATAAGAATAATAAAAGCATTAGTAATATAATAATAATAATAATTGTTAATAATTGTACAGTAAATCGAATATAAACTGTCGACAAGGGCACTACTGTACATTTTCTCTTGTTTACCCATTATTTTGGCTGCTCATGTCTCCTCTCTCCCTCACCTAAAACACGTATATGGCTAGAAATCCTGTAAGAATGAATTGTTACTAAAACCTTGGGCTCCCGGGTAATAACAATATTTGAGTTAGTCCTGTGAGATGGGAGTGGAGTGGAGTGGTCTGGTGTGGTGTGGTGCCCCTGGGGTTTGCCTTCATAGCTAAATCTGAACATTGGAATCTAAAAAAAGCCACTCAACACCAGAGAGAGAGAGAGAGAGAGAGAGAGAGAGAGAGAGAGAGAATCAAATATAAGCCTTCTGCTGCCCTGTTGATGAGAGAGAGAGAGAGAGAGAGAGAGAGAGAGAGAGAGAGAGAGAGAGAGAGAGAGAGAGAGAGAGAGAGAGAGAGAGAGAGAGAGAATCAAATATAAGCCTTCTGCTGCCCTGTTGATGAGAGAGAGAGAGAGAGAGAGAGAGAGAGAGAGATCAAATATAAGTCCTGTGCTGCCGTGTTGATCTTGTACCGGGATGGGATATGTTGGGTGAGGGAGATTCTGCTATTATAAGAATATTTGTGTAGTTATGCCTTTCTCCTCCTTCACTTATTTTCTCCTGATTTTTGGTCACTTAAGGTATTATATATATATATTTTTTTTTTCCTCTGTTTAGCTCTTCTTTTAGTATATATATTATTTCTCTCTGTTTAGTTTCTCTTATTTGTTGCCTCCTTTCCATTACAGCATTTAGCCTTTCACTACAATCCTTTTTCTTTATCATTTTCTCTCGCTGTCTACCTCCCTCTTTTCTCTCTGTCCCTCCATACAATGCCACACTACAGTATACTGTCTATATATTAATGGAGGCTGTTTGCTGACATATTTTGTAGGAACCAGTAGCATTCAATATGTCCACAATATAATTATGGTCCTTTGATGATCAGTATATTTCTGTCTTTGTCTCTCATGTGTATTTCCTCATCTATTTCCCATTCCTCAATTTTCCCTTCAGTATTATTTTTATTCCTTATCTCTCGTTCTAATACACTCTTCATTCCTTATTTACATCTTCTAACCCTCTCATCTTTTCTATCTCATTCTCATTCATTCTTCATATTTCTCCCTCCTCCTTTTTTTCCTTCCTTATTCTGTACGTTCCACTTTTTCCTCGTTTCCTCATCATCAATATAATAAAAAAAAATCATCCTTCTACTTCTCTTCTCTTTCTTTCGAGTTATTTCTCGGACTCATATTCTTTTTCTCTTTTTTGTCACCTTCATCTTTATTATGCATCTTTGGTCTCTCTCTATCTTTCTCTCTCTCTTTCAGCTATACCCACACCCTGACCTTCCAAACGTGACCCCGCCGATGGGACGTGAGATAGTGACCACCCCTGAGGGACTATTACGTGCGAAGTGTTTGGTCGGGATGGCGTGGAGATAGTAGGGATGCGAGGATGGGCTGTTGCTGGTGGTGGTGGTGGTGGTGGTGGTGGAGAGCCGTGAGTTGAGGAGACTTTAGATGGGTGTTGAGGGTTAGGGGTAGAGGGGGGAATGGATCTCTAGTATACGTTGGAGGGGGAGAGGGGTCACTGTGAGATGAGGAGACGACTGGAGAGGGAGAGGGGTAGCCGTGAGATGAGGAAACGACGACTGGAGGGTGAAGTGGAAAAAGGGATGTACTCGGGACGAACGATAAAAATACAACAACAAAGCAAGTGAGGCTCGATGATAGCCCAAACAAACACTGTACAGCTGGTGTTGTCAGACGTCAGAGAATGGGTCACACTGGTTCACTTCAAGATGACGCCCATTGTACTATATTTGTTTTATCGTGTGTACATTTTCTTACACTGTATCACTCACACATTACAGTTACGTGCAATAGTTCTGCTCCACCTTCGAATGAAATGGCCTAAAAATATGATGCAAAATTATAGCTGTTTTTGGTCTCTGTAATTTAGGTTCATAAGAATCGTTAATATGACTCATTTATTTTCTTTGATGCAGGACTTCTGCTTTTGACTATTTATATATTCTGCTTATAGAGTATTACATGTCCAGCTTGGAATATATATTATATGGAATGGTATTGGACTTTTAATAGTGGTCTTTACGTCTTTACCTTCTACATAATCAGGGGGAACACTCACTCACACATGCTAACCCACAGACAATCAAAATCATTATAAAAGTTTCGCTACGGTTCGCAGCCCAACTAAAACGGCTTTAATGTTGGTGGCCGCAATTTATATGTAGTTGGTAGGCGCTTCCATGCTAATGCTACAATACTTCATTTTCTTCCACCTTTTGAATACTGTAACTGACGGTCTAGGTATACAATTAAGAGTATTACGGCTGTGGCATTAATCCTTCACTTGGATAAATTGCTTGGATAAAACCTGTATTTAATCAAGTTTACGCCTGAATGATGATATACACTCAGATCAGCTGACGGAATTGTTTTAGCTTACTCTCTCTTCAATTCATGTTGCACTGTTTGATTACTTTCACCCTCACAAACATCCTCGTAAGGAAAGGGGTGAGAGGGAGGGAGAGGGAGGCAGTGCTGATGTTGCCTTGTTTTTATTTGCATACTCCAGATGGCAACGCAAAAAACCCTTGAAGTATATATCCACAATACCCATGAGAGAGAGAAAAAAAAAATATAGTAATGTAAACTCCTCGGCAGGGTGTCAGCGAAATGGAAATCAGCGTCCACCTCAAAGTCAGTGATGTAATATAATGTTGTAATAGAGTGACGTCAGAGGCTCATAAATATTGGTTATATCTTTGGCCAGGACGCCACACCGGTATATAACTTATGATAGGATTAATTAAGGGTACAGAGTATACTTTGGGTACATTAGATAGAACACTTTGATTCCTCCAATGTATGCCAGGAAACAAGACCAGATTGGGAAAAATAATGGTGGTCTGTTGCTTGAAATAGTTTGGAGGAATCGGTCGCTCCAGATTTACCAACACTGTACTATCACCTTAAGTAAAGACTGGGCACGTTATATTGAAAACCAGGCTGCTGTTCTGATGAGACTTCTGCTATCAATATAGTATTATTTTAATGTAACAGTTTCTTTACTAACTCTCATTCGTCATAAAGTAAAGTAATTCTCCATAACAATAATCATCTAGTGAGCATTTTTTCTAGTGTACTGTCATAACCAAAACCACGGTTACCTCTCCTATTTAATTAATGGTGAACTCTTGAGATACAAAATAAACCTGAGCAGACTAAAATGATTTGACGAATACATGAAAACTCACTTAGTGCTACCGAAGCTATAATTACGTCTCAGTCCCGCTACTATGAAACCTAAAGAGTCAATAAAAATAATTACCATCAGATAAGGAGAAGCGACAGATCTTTTGATGTTGACTGTACACAAGCTGGTCCGGTCAACAGGAAAAATTGACTTGTGCAAAATGAGAGAAAAAAAAAAAATTATAGCACACAGCGTACGTTGCTCACACGAGATTAATTCTTATTCCAAATTAGGCCTGGTCGACTCTTGTCCTCCGCCGCTCGGTCCACACAAACACTAGACGAATATTAAACAGAAGGGCCTCAGGAATCGTCGGGTTAAGGGGATAATATTAACACTTTAGGTTCACATCGGACCTTCGGGATTCCTTCAAAGTATGCCAGGAAACAGGAGCAGATGAACGTAAATGATGGTGACCTGTTGCTTGGAATAGTCTGCAGGAATAGTTTGTTCCAGATTTTCTAACACTATGCTACCCCTTTAAAAGCCGAATTCTCATGTTTGGACAGTCGGGGTGAGTGTTCTTGTTTATTTTGTCTTGTGCTAATTTCTTCTCTTGGTCATGAGGGTTTCCCGATGCCAGTTTCTACATAGGGATTATTTTGTAAAGAGTTCTATACCATATGACCCTATTCTATTCTATACCACACTATTCTATTCTCTCAACTCACTATTCTCTTCCATATCACACTATTCTATCCCTAAACAGACTATTCTATTCCATGCTATACTATTCTATTCCCTCACTACACTATTCTATTCCCTCAACTAAACTCACTATTCTATTCCATACCACACTCCTCTGTCCCCTCACTATACCCTTTTATTCCCTCCTCCTGTAGATCTAAGCCATCCTACCCTAACCCTAACCTGTGCTAGTCTGTGCTTTCTTATTATATCATATCCCATCCTTCTGTGTGTGCTTATCGTAAAGTTGTACAGTAATGAGTGTGTGTGTGTGTGTGTGTGTGTGTGTGCGTGTGTGTGTGTGTGTGTGTGTGTGTGTGTGTGTGTGCGTACATTAATAGTATACACGTTATTGGAAAAAAAAAGTAGAACATCTTTGTATAACATCAACTAGGTTTCCGAGTCTCTATTTATTTTAGCAGTTCAAAGGTGGAGTGTAAGTGCATTGCTTTTTACCCCGTCTGTACTGCCAATTAAAATCCGGACTGGGCCGCATAATAACGGAGCCTGACCCGCACCTCCTAGGGCTACCACACCTAGAATTCAGCAGAGTTTACCCTTGTAGTTTCTGTGTCGTAGCATAGCTTGGAGAAATTTGTATCAGTCCACTTCGCCCATAATAAATGCCCAACGAGTATTCATTTCACTGTTCTCCATAAATCGTCGTATTTACAGGTTATTTTCAGCTATATATAGACCCCTTCTTGCACCTGCCTCACTTGTTGTCTCTCCCTCTTATCACCTGTATCTCATTCGTCTTCTTCACAGGTTACATCCACCTATAGTCCCCGTCCCCACCTGCTATACCTTTGCTGTCTCTCGCTCCCTCTCACCACCCTTCTGTTGACCTGCTCCCTCACATGCTTGCCTCACAACCTCTCTGTATTCATCCTTGACACCCCGGTTACCGCTCCTCTCTCACCGTCCAAGCAAATCACCCTTTCCATCGCTCATTCACATCCATTTACTGCCGCTCTCACACCTACCTCACAGTCGCTCAATTCCATCATTCAAATTCAGTTACTCAACCCCATCTTTCTCTCTTTCCATCCCCCTCCACCCCCTCCTCTCTCTCCCTCTTTCTCAAAAACATTGCTCACTGGTGCCTCCCTCACCTCGCCCTACAATCTCTATTTCCATCATTCACATCCCAGTTACTGCCCTTCCCTCACCTCGCCTCACAATCGCTATTTCCATCGTACGAGTGATAATGGCAACAAATAGCCCCTTGCATATATACCCGGCACGTCCTTCTCCTCAGCATTATATGAACGAGGTCGAGCATCTGATTCCTGAGCACCCACCCACCCGCCCGCGCCGTAAGGTCCGTCGCCCCATTACTCTTGAAGGGAGGTAGCGACTCTAAAAGCTATCGGAACTCGCATAGCAGAACCAGCAGGAGGCTACTAGGTGGAGCTGCAGGGAGGGTATAAAGGAAGGCATAGGGACGGGTTGGCACAGGGGGATGAGGTGCGAGGAAGGGAGCAAAAGAAAAAGGATTCATGGGGGCGGAAAGATTGATTCTGTGATGGTTGGGATGAAAAGGTCTTTACCAGAAATTTGTCGCCACACCTATCAGATGGTGTTTGGGAAGAGGTATTAGAAAAAAAAGAACGGTGAGGGATAACACAGAAAAGTAGAACACTGAGATAAAACATGAGGAATGTAGAGGCAAGTTGGGAAGGAACCTGGGTGGTGTTATCTGGCAAAGTCTCAGACGGATCACTGGAGTCCATATTAGTGTGGCAAGAAGACTAGCCTTCCGTTGAGATGCCAGAACAGATATTGGGAGAGCATTAGTTAGTTAGTTGGAAGATTTTTTGTTTACTGTCTCCTGGGGTGACTTTCACTGCTAGAGGGGCTACACTTGTCACAGATAAGCAAGATAAAGCAAAGGAATGACTCCTTATCATCAAGGATAGGTAATATTGTAGGGTGTGTTGCCTGTAATACATTAGGTGGTTTAATGCCCCTTCGGATTCGATACAATCAATTTCCTCTCTTCAGCAGTCCTTATTTTCCTTATTTTTCGTTCTAATTTGCTGTCTACCTTCTCTTTTTCTTTTTTCTTTTGTGTTTAAGTTCTTTCTGATCTAGCACAATATTCTTTCTCCTACTTTTCATATATTCATTCAATAAAGAGTTGCAGTGTCTCCAGGGGAAGGTCAAACTTGACTTTGCCTTCCATTCACCTCTACCTCACACACACACACACACACACACACACACACACACACACACACACACACACACACACACACACATACATACACACACACACACACACACACACACATACACACACACACACACATACACACACACATACACATACACATACACATACACATACACATACACACACACATACAAATACACATACACATATACACACACATATATATATACACACACACACTTACCCCGGTATTCTCACCACCTGTACCTGAGCCTTGCCACCTGAGCCACATCTTGACAGCGAGGAGCCGCCTGCCTGCCACACCCTCTTATCGGGATTTATGCTGGTTATTAAGTGTTTTTACCTTCACGAGTTGACCGCTGCCCCCCTCTCACCTCTCCTCTTCCCATCTCTGTTCTCCTCACCTCTCCTCTTCCCATCTCTGTTCTCCTCACCTCTCCTCTTCCCATCTCTGTTCTCCTCTCCTCTCCTCTTCCCATCTCTGTTCTCCTCTCCTCTCCTCTTCCCATCTCTGTTCTCCTCTCCTCTCCTCTTCCCCTCTCTGTTTTCCTCTTCTCTCCTCTTCCCCTCTCTGTTTTCCTCTCCTCTCTTCTTCCCCTCTCTGTTTTCCTCTCCTCTCTTCTTCCCCTCTCTGTTTTCCTCTCCTCTCTTCTTCCCCTCTCTGTTCTTCTCTTCTCTCTTCTTCCCCTCTCTGTTCTCCTCTTCTCTCCTCTCCCCTTCCTCTCTCTACAACAGTATATTTTTTTGCTTTCTACTCTGTCTTAGGATGTTCTCTGTGTCTATATCTCTTGTCTCATGTCTGATTGTTGCTTCTTTTTCAGCCCGGCTCACCTGTCTCGCTGCTAACCTTTTACTCATTTATACACGTACACTACTTACCTTTTTCGTCTTTCGTTTTTTTTTTTCCTGCTGTTCTTTCATCATCAGAGCCAAGTATGAGAATATACCATTTGTTAGTTAATTAATGCTAATAATTTAGTTACAATTATAACCCACAGTAACCATTTCCTTTTATGTGTCTCTGATGATGAAAGGAGAAGTCAATTGTTGTTATATTAATGTTAGCCAACGTGCTGGTCGTTAAGCTCATGTTCCACCTCACACCCTCATCTTCTGTCTTCGTTGTTTGTTTATGACCAAAGAACTAAATGCGATATATTTCATCTTCTCATACAGTATGTCGTACCCTTATGATTCAATCTATTTTGTGACATGTTTATATTGCTTCATGTTATATGTTGCATTCAATATGATATTATATTACAATTATGTAAGGGAACCTGAAACACAAAACATTGCAAACAACGAATCATTACAAAATAAATAAGAAAAGAGGTCACATTAAACTAAATATAGAATTATTATTTGCCTGGAAGAACATGCATAGATCCAGTACATTCATGATTTATAATAACTTTATACATATTACTAAAAAGCAGAATATATACGTGATTTGATAATATATATATAATATATATTTGATCACCGAATTAGCATAAGGAACCAAAGCACAGAAAGGAATCCTCACCAACCCTCCACCACCGAGAGCTGCGAGGTGTTGCTTGAAAGAGGTGCCAAGTAATTTACGACCAGAAATAAACCACGGGCACCTCCTCAGAACTCCATAGAGGAAGGCCACACCGATCGATCGCAAAATCTTCTCTGTATACCACTACACACGAGTCGACCCCTTCTCATTCCAATCGCTTTTTATTGCTGTCTATAAATATTTGCATGTTGGGCGATAAAGCGACCCCCATCCCCTTCCTATACTGTGTTCAAGGGTTCCTCTCCATCACTGCCTTCTCTCGTGATCAAACCTCCACTTCACCTTCGATGTGTTTTCCTCTGTCTCTCTCTCTCTCTCTCTCTCTCTCTCTCTCTCTCTCTCTCTCTCTCTCTCTCTCTCTCTCTCTCTCTCTCTCTCTCTCTCTCTCTCTCTCTCTCTCTCTCTCTCTGTGTGTGTGTGTGTGTGTGTGTGTGTGTGTGTGTGTGTGTGTCTGTTCGTCTTTCTTTACTATGCTGTTCCCTTTTTATTTATATTTATTTCTTTGTTTCTGTTTTTCTCTCTCTCTACTTCTTTTATTCTTACCATAATCTCTTTTTCATCTTACCTCTATTTCCTATGTAACTTGTCGTCATTTCTTTCTCTATATGTCTTTGTTTTTCTTTCTCTCTCAATCTACTTCTTTTTTTCTTACCGTAGTCTCTTGTTCTTCTTACTTATATTTATTTCTCTATATGTCTTTGTTTGTGAGCTACTGTTTATATAAGCTACTGTACAGTATATTGTTTTATACCGGTATAAAGTTTTATTTCCGTTATTTGACTCATTTGTATTTTAATTACTTCAGTTTTCCCTTCATAC
The DNA here is from genome assembly GCA_034508575.1 of Petrolisthes manimaculis. Taxonomy (NCBI): domain Eukaryota; kingdom Metazoa; phylum Arthropoda; class Malacostraca; order Decapoda; family Porcellanidae; genus Petrolisthes; species Petrolisthes manimaculis. Next base: position 140,201 of record JAWZYT010000780.1, on the reverse strand, counting down.
CTTCCAGTTAATTTTTCCTGGTTATTCTTTCATACTCCTTGGTTATCTCTCTCTCTCTCTCTCTCTCTCTCTCTCTCTCTCTCTACTAAGACGCATCTCTTATAAACATCGTGTCAAGAAAATTTACATAGCCCGAAGTATATTTTAGGGCGAAACCATTCATACTCATTATCATTCTACCACTAACTCTTCAAATCACGACAATTCATTCATTCCTGGAGTGTAGCATCCGTAGACTGTTCTGTACAGTTCCTCCTGACCGGTGTGGGGTATACTTATTTAATGAGCTGAGGAAAAATCATGATATCACTGCATTTATTGTTTACATATATTTATTTACTCATATTAATTTCCCACCATGTATCAAATAAAAACTTCATGGCCTTTAACGAAAACGTTCCCCAGAGTGTTGAGGCTTGTACTTAAGGTAAATAAATAACTTAAAAAGAAAAAATATATTAAACAATTAAAAGAAGTTCTCTAGACATTGGACTAGCTCAATATTGAAATAATATAAGAATGAGCAATCTAATTTACTTCTGGCCGATTATAATAGTATAGTATGAATCAATATAGTTGTCGTTCAATAAATTGATGATAATCTATTGTTTGCAATTACATACAGTATGTGCTTCATTAATTGCAAACGTAATGTTGTAAATGGGGATTATACATTATGATATATTTAACTAGTTACTAGGTTATATCCTTAATTTTACCAATACATTACCTTCATTCATGTTACCCCTTTACTTCTGTTCCTACAAATAACATTGAATCTAGGCATCTCGAACGAAGTTGAACATGATTTGGGATATCTCTCACTTTTTGTTTTGATATCACAGGTGATGACAACATTCGGGTTTCTTGTCTTCAGAAGTCACATTCATTATTTAATACAATATAGTATATACTGTTCTGTATTTGTTCAGTGTGAAGTAGGCCATTTAAGTAAGTATTATCCTGTATAAGTGTTGCCCGTGTGGAGCAAATGGACGAAAGTGTACTTGTGTGAGTGTTGTTTATGTGTGGTACGTGAGTGAGTGCGTGTGCGTGCGCGTACGAGTGTAGTAGTGACCCCCAAAGTTCACAGCAAACCACAAGCCGGGGTCCATATCGCACAGTGTTGCCCCGAGTTGCACACAGCCCAAGTCTGCAACGATACGAAGAAGTTTTTTTCTTTTTTAATCCATAGAAGAGGATATTATTTAGAAGTGATTGGGTCAACTCAGTTAATATTTGATTGTGGATTGATGGATGGATGGATTATATATAATAAATAGTTAAAAATATGAATAATTGGATGGATAATAAATAGATGAAGATTTAGACAGGTTGACGGACAGACATAGGGATGAAATGAGTAGCTAGATATAAAGATTGAAATATAAATGAATAGACAAATGGATGGATGGATGGATAGATAGAACAGGGAAATAGGAAGAAAGGAAACAAAGAAAGAAGGATAATTTCTGTACCCTAAGAGACTTGGGAACACTGCACTGGGGCCAAAAGAAGTCGGGGGCGCAAAATGACCCTAAACTCCCTTGGCGGTCTCCTGCCCTTGACCAGGGTCGATCATAGACCCTGAAGCTTTACAGACAGACTGATCTGGCTACACTTCCACCCAAACAACAACCCGGATATAAGAACTGTTGTGTCTACCAATCTATATTCCCCGCTAATGTAAACAACCATCGAGTGTCTATAGATTCAATAGATCAATAGAGTCTTAGTCGGACACACAACCTTGGTCTCACAAAGCAACACAAAGAAGAGGTCGTTCCATGTACCGGGAGCACTGAAGTCAAGACCAAGAAAAAGGGAAAAATCGTGAGTTGAAAAAAGAGGAGGCAATTTCGCGGACGGAGGTACAATACCGTCCCGCACCTTTGGCTGGAGCCGTGAGTTAGCGTCCACCCACTTCCGACACTCATTACCTCGCAGTCATCACCAGTCGGAAGCTCGCAGGTGCAGGAGTTGTACCAAAGTGTATCGCTCACACTCACACTTCAGCCCACACCAACCCAGAATATTGTTCACCACTTTAGTTTTCCGTCATTGTCTAATCTGAATACTATGCTGGTTAAACGAGTAATTCATGCTAATATGTGCTCCTTGGATGTGATGTAGCAATGCCTGAGAGTGGTCCAAACAAAGCATCGTATGAAAGAAACAGGACGAGTCGATGAGGAGTGGAATATCGTCCGTGACCCCCTCGACCCCGTTGGTGGTGGCGGCGGTAGCGTCGTCTCGCACGTGGTTCCGCCGTCGTTCCCGTTGCTTCCGGCCCCGTGGGATTGAGTGGGAATGGGTCGGGAATATACTATACGGCGACATCCGATGTGGTAGTATTAGTATTAATAGTGGTGGTAGTGGTGGTGGTGGTGGTAGTAGGAGGAGTGGTAGTGGAGGGCTTATTTTTTTTCTTATTTTCTTACCTGAAGTAAATGTACATCCTTCCACAATTAAATTATTGGAGTTTTCGGTATATATAATGCAATCCAAAACAAATTACACCAATATTGTACACAAATCAGGTACTTACGTATCTGCAGGACGGTACGCAAAATGTGTATCCAAGGGTATTATTACTGGGAAAGGAATTGATGCATTTTCGCCACGATAAAAAATACTTCTCGCACTACACTCCTGGAAGCAACTAATGGAGGACGTGACAGGTTGGCTTTGTAACACCCTCCTATGATTGGTGTCGTGACCACCTCGCTGCTGGCTTCTTTCTTACCAAACACTCTCCTGGGTTGATTGTTCTCTTGGTTCGCCTCATGAAGAAGGTGGTGTGCATATTGAACTAATGAACTGAGGTGGGTTAATCATACGAATATTAATGAAAGAATATCATGACTGTTTAATATGTCCTAATCAGCTTGGAACCTTTCACACGACCTACGCATATGATTAAGTCATATACTGCATGTGCTCTGTTCTATGTTTTAGCTGCTCACTGCTATTGCATAAGCTTGAAAGATGTATTTTTTTTTCCGAAACTGGACATAGGTTTCATCAAGCCCGTGACCATGGCCCAGGTCAACTGCTATTCACACACACACACACGTCACGACTTCCAAACTGATACCCAGCCACAGAGGGAGGGAAGGGAGGGTAGTGTTATGGTACCAACAAGGGTGCTTTACGACGTTTGATTATCTTATAATTAATGCCTGAAACGATATGGAAAAGTAAATAAATATTCTGAGCCCCTTACCTGAGAGGATTCGACCTCCCGACCAGTCCAGATAACTAACCATTCAGCCATCTCCCCTAATTGTGCAGCATAAAATATCTCTTTTTATATCAAGAATGATAATAACGTGCAATTTACTGCTTTACGTTTAATTATAAAAGATAAGTACACCAATAGTTCTAACTTGTTAAAAGAAACGAGGAGATTTAATGATATTTGCCATTGAACTGTAAATTGTGGTAGCGGTCATTAATATACTGAAAATTTATATGTATGATTATGTTAAATATTATCCTTCAGGTAGTTTTCAGTAAGAAGACAGCATTTCTGTTATATAGTGAGTGTAGGACAGGTAGCCTAGCCAGCAGAGTTTACCAAGCACCTGTTGTGTTGTTTGGGTGTGACAGAGGGAGGGTGGGGGAAGACACGGTAGTGGGGGAGAGAGGGGATGGTAGAGGGAATACGAGAGGGGGGGGAAGGGGGGGGGAAGCCGCGCGGGTCACTTGGTGTTCCCACGCCCACACACCTTCCGGCCTCGCTAGACCCGCCCCTACTCCAGCCGGGAAAGAAGGATGGGGGGGGGGAGGGGCTAGGAGTGGTGGTGGGTGTGAATGGGAATATTCCTGTGGGCTACAACTTGAGGTCTAAAGGTGCATCCGGTCTGGGAATGGCAAGGAAATAAGGAATGGTGGTGAGGAATTACCCTCGTCTGAATGGATGGGAATGTTCCGGTTAGAGAATGAGGAGCCTGGGAGAACTACTGGTCTAACTTCCGGCCACAGGAAGTAATCTACCTGTTTTTACTATTTTCTTTCCCTGCTTTGCAATGTTGCTGACACAAAGTGCATTGTAGATTTTCTAGAGAATAACTTTCCCCTCATATATTAACTTTCATCATACCATATAAATGTTGTTGTTTTCTCAGTGGACGTAATTATACGATGTAGTATTATAAAACATTGAACCAATGTTGCTGACCATTCCGTTGCTAAACCATATATTTGCTTTCATGCCTCTTTAACTTTTTCACATCTTTCCACATCCATTACAAATCCCCTCTCACATATTGTACTCTTTTTTCCAACACTCGCACATAAACTCATAATTCTTTCGTTTTTATATCTTCACTCGGAATTTCTTAGTCACTCTATTCCTCCTGTATTCTCCTCTTCTCTCACACTATACCTCTTCCTTCTCAATATCTTACACTACTTTAATTTTGAACCATCGCTCACCTTCATGAATCTATAATTAATGTCTAGCCTTGGTTGTCATGTTTTTACACATAATTATAGGTTTCCCATCCACCGCCTTTTTCACACTACAGTATTTCTTTTTTCTTCACTGCCTTGGCGTGGTTTGGCTCCGATCGAAATTCATGAGCCTTTCTTTCCTCGCTTAATATGAACAATAATGAATAGGTTAAAACTTGGCAAAACTGTACTACTACCTATCTATCCACAACTTTTAAATAATTTTATATGACTACGCTTATCAAACGTCTTCACTATTCTTCCATCATCTTTACTATTTAGAAACAACAGGGTACTAAAAACTGTATAAAACATGTTCTGTGTATAAAGACTTCAATACTGTATAGGTTTACGTAGCCTTTAAAACCTTCTTCCCGAACCTGAAGTGTATTTTGGAATCGTTCCCAAGCTGCTCCCCTTCTTACAGTATCACCCCGACGTGTCAAAGGTAAACTCGTATTCAGGACGGGATAAGACATAACTGGACTGACACACGAGTAAGGTGAAAGGGATAAGGTGGCTGAAGGGGACTGAGCAGATGTGACAGTGATCCGACCTGGCTTTACCACACCAAAGGTCACAGTGTCAGCTCGTAGTGTGAAGCTTGAAATACTGACCAGCATGTGCATGGGTAATACTTTAAGAGTTTGGGAGCCCTTTTGGACCCCAACCAATGCCTTTTCTCTATTACTATTCCTCTTATCCTTCCTTCTCTTTCCTTCGTGCTCCAAACTTTTGACCACAACGTTACCTTTCCTTGCGTGTCCTTCAGGCCTTCTATTTCCTTCCTTCTCTACGTCTTCGTCTGTCTGTTTACCTCCCTCGCCAAGGTAATAAACCTTTATTGCTCCTACTCTCCTCCCTCTCCCTCTGAACCTCCTCCTCCATTTTCGTTTCCACAAACACCCTTTTCATTTTCTCTACCTTTCTAAACCCCTCTCCCTGTCATCCTTCCAAATTTTGCCAACACTTTAGTATGAACTGTGTGGTTTATTATTATTCTCCCCACTTTCCCTTCTCGTGCGCCACTCTGAAAAAGTTGCCAACTCATTCATCCCTGTGGGGCGGGTCAGTCGGCCTACACCTGAACAATATTTGCAAGTCAAACGTCAGAGTCAACATTATTACAGAAAACAGAATCCTGGCAAGGGCACAGCCGGTGTTTGTGTAGGTTAATATCTGGCAGGCCCAGCTGGAGGGAGGGAAGGAAGATGGAAAAGAGAATGAATAGTGGCAGTGGATGCCTACCTAGAGGAGGAAATAAAATTAGAATGAGGAATAGGAAAAGTGTTTAGATCCAGCTGGCGGGGAGAAGGAGGAGGGAAGGAGATGCACCGCATTACCGAGCTGTTTGGAAGAGATTATTTAGGAACATCGACCATATACCGGTATATATAGTTTTTCCTGGATGGGACTAATAGACCGTCCCTCACACCCATTGCCTCTGCAAGCAGTGGTGAAATGTATGGGAGGGGAAAACCCAACCCAAACAAACATCTGAGTTATCTGAGTGATAGTGAAGATGTATGGCAAGTGACTGGCCAGCTTGAGCCTGGCTTGATGACGGTCTCCAGGAGTCCGCCCGGGTGTGAGCTTACAGGTGGGCTCCTCCTTCCTTTACAGCTTACATTCCTCCTGGTGACGTGACCTTGCCTTTGTATTAATTCTCTTCTGTATCTTATTTGGTGGTTACACCTTCGTGGTTCCTTTAATTTATCATTATTCTATCCATTTTCATTCTTATTCCTCAGACCCATCATCAAAATTATCCCACTCCTGTATTAGCTCATACAACTCTTTTAGCCTCTGTCAGTCAAGGACATGGCCAACAACATTATCATTCTTAGATCTTCAATGGAAGGAACAAAATCACTTTCGATCATTTCTTTTAGTCAGCCGTGCGGTCAACTAAATATTGACGGGCGCATGTTGATTTCTTTAACACCAGATTGGGCACAAGGGCTTCTTTAATTCCAAGAGGAATCAGAAGAGCTGCTAGAAGAAAAGTATGCTATTTTGAGAAGAGCACGAGAGTTGGCTCGTGGATTTTTACGGATAGCATTCTTCTCATTAACGTTTAGATTGACAATCTGATTAACGTTGATGAACTTATTATTAGCCTTTTGTCCTTTCTACTACACACCTTGTTTTTTCTGCTAGTAATAATTTTGTCCTCTCTTCTAGTAATCACTTTGCCCTTTCTGCTAGTATCCGCCTTGTCCTTTCTGCTAGTACACACTTTGTTCTCTATGCTTGAAGTTACCTTGTCCCTCATGTTGGTAACCCCCTTGTTTTCTACGTTGGTAACCCCCTTGTTCTTGTTCTCTATGTTGACGATCCCCTTGTTCTATATGTTGGTGACCACCATATTGTTGTTTATTCCCTTGTCGCACCCGCCGGTTGAGTTTATTTTTGTCATTACTTTTATACTGTGGGCAACTAGCCCTGCGGTTGTCGCCTCTAGGAGGAGTCTAGGAATCCGTGTTGGGTCCCGGAGGCCCATGCATGTGATGACCCATATGGTTGTCACCGGGTGTATGATCGCCTCCTCTATTTTTGGTCTCCCAAGTTTCCCTCACCTTCTGGAAACAGTCGGGTCGTCCACATGGCTCCTCATGCTTTCCGGTGCTCCTCTCCATAATCACTAATTTTAGGAAATTAGTTAAATTGGCTTTCAATGAGAACAATCAGGTAAAAGGGCATTAGCTGCACAAAAAACAGCTTGCCTCCATCCACTATAAAGACATTAATACAGTGGATAAAATGTTTTCTGGAGGCAAATCTCATGAACAATGTTAGATTTTGAAGTATTGTTATTGCATTAAAATGGTATGTTGCTGTCGGAGAACAGGAGGCCGAATGATTCGTAAAAACTGAACCACAAAACAGACAACATGCGTATATAGATACAGTCAACTTGACTACCCATCTGTTCCTATTTTATGTCTTCACTACATTCAAATACTGTACTAGAATCCTCCTCACATCTTCACTACTTTCCAATTAAGCATCCTGTCTATCGTCTGTACATCTTTCATTACACAAATAATTCATTACACACATTACGACACATCTTCACTACAACCGGTAGACAAACGAATGTTTTATGCTCAACTTATAAGAGGATGTTGCCCTTCCAACAGAACATAGAGAATCCACCTGAAGAATCCCAAATAGACCAATGGGGTAAGTACTATGAGCGGGTTATAAGATGACTAATCCGTATGCTGTGAGGTATTGTACTATAAGGAGTGGGAAGTGTGGCTACCTCAAGACTCATTGGCAGAAATCCTTGATGGCATTAAAGACTGAGCATTACATAGAACTTATAACTAGCCCTTGAAGAATAACAGTTGCTGTGAATACTGAAGCCGATGGTTGTGTTCTGAGGTTTAAAAATCAATCGACCATTTATAGTTCTTTATCCCAAAAAAGGAGGAAGGTTGGACGTGGGAGAAATTTGTCTGAAGTATGGTACTCTCTCCTCGGCTTCATTCCTCTCACACTCACTCCCTCTCCCTCCCTCCTTCCCTCCCTCCCTCACGTCTCCACCATCCAGATCACCTCTCCCCCCCCCCCCTCACCCAGCGATGAACTATAATTAGAAGGATTAATGAGACAATTAGCATAAGAGTTGCCGATAACCTTGGCAGGAAATTTTGGATATCTTTCACACTCATTACGGACCACGTTATTATGAATTTGATAGCAAAACACCCATTATCTTTTCCTTTTCACTACAACCGCGGCAGAAGAAGGGAAAAATAATTGTGGCGTGTTTACCTTCATCATGTTGAAAAGCTTGAAACATTCTGGATTTACTGCTCTTCATCACGAATTATTTTATAGGCGGAATTATTATTATTATTATTGTTGTTGTTTATGTAGTTTTTTTTTTACGAGTATTTTGAAATATCTAGTATTATTATTTATTTTGCTATATAAGGGGTTGGATTATTATACCTTCAATGCCAAACCAGAGTGGAGACAGAATTTTATCCAGCCTCTGTACCAATTGCCATTCGTAGACATGATATCTCCAATTAGCAAAGGTGAACATCCAAATGGGGAAGAGTAAAAAAAAATGCACTAGCGGTGTTTGGCTGTGCAGAATATAGACCAGTATGTATAAACCAGTTAAGTACTGTATAAGTATTAGATAACCTTGGTGTATTCCGTATGCCCTTTTGGTTCTTAAGGGGGTGCGGGAGTAGGGGACAGGCTTGGAGGGGGGTTAGGGCGGGTGCGGGCTATGATTTCCTACAAACCATATCACGAAACACATCCATTAAGTACACGTTTAGTACATTGGAGTGCCTTGATTCCTCCAATGTATGTAAGGAAACAGGATCAGATGTACAAATATAATGGTAACCTATTGCTTGGAATAATTTAGAGGATGCAGTTGCTCCAGATTAACCAACACAGTACTTACCCCTAAAATTTAACACAGAGGTCATCAATGTGTTTCCCGGCGTTAATGGTTTGTAGGAATCACTAAGTAACCAACCAACCAACCAACCAACCAACCAACCAGCCAACCAACCAACCAACCAACCAACCAACCAACCAACCTTTCATGCAGTTATATCAGCGGGGAAATTCTCACCATGTAAAAGGGTAAAAAAAAAAAAAAATACGCTACCTACAACAATAACCACCACAACAAACAGCGAATTCCAGCCCCCCTGACCTCGAGTACAGGCTATTAATATGTCGAGCGGGTAATTAGGGGCATTCCTCCACCTGACCCCTTGACACGCCTCCCTAAACCTGCCCTCAAACTATCCGGGCACACCTTAAGGGGATGATGATGATGCTTTCTTGGTGGTAATTATTTGGAGGGCTACTGAATCTTCCAAACTGTGCCACGAAACTGTTCCTCTGTATGTAACACTGTGGTCATCTGTTTCCTGATAGAGTTTGGGGGAATCAGTAGCTCTGCGCATTTCTAGAGCAAGATTTTCTGACCTTAAAACTTTTCACGCTTATTACACTGCATAACGTATACCGAATATCCTGCGTCGTTTTAATACCCGTCAGCTTCACCTATAACGAAATAATATTGTGTAACGGATAACGAATATTCCGCATTATGCTAACATATTTCAGCTTTCAGTATAACGCACTTTATTTTTTTGCAAGGAAAGAGCCACTCTGTTCTAATATCTTTCAGCTTATCAATTGCACTCGATCTGTTCAAAGTGTAAAGAATAACCCATACACACACCATCAATGTACTGTATTCTATTTGCTTACAAAGAATAATTATCGTGTGGGTTGAACTGAAGATCCTTGGCACATCATTTTGTGTTTTGTCACTTTTTATGGTAGAAGTTTTATTGTTTGAAGAGGGGGAGAGGAGGGAGACAAACAAATATATATATAGAATAGACGAAAACAAACACAGAGAGAAAAAATAGATACGAGATAGACAGGCAGACAAACAGATAGAAAGAGAAATATAAAAAGAGAGAGGAGAGAACAGAGAGAGAGAGAGAAAGAGACATGTTCGTGTACCCTGGAGAAGCTCTAATACAAATAGCTTCGTGCCTGGTTGGTGTCGTGATCTCAGCCCAGTGACCCGTCTGCCATGCCACCTGACCGCCTTCCTCTGCCGCTTCCCTCTACCTATCTGCCATCCCCTGTCACTCCTCTGCTCTTCATATGCCCTTCCCTGGCATCCCCCCTGTCATACACATATGGTGCTCATTATAGTCTGTCTACTTCCCGTTCCCCTGTCACTCCCCGTTCCCCTGTCACTCCCCGTTCCCCTGTCACTCCCCGTTCCCCTGTCACTCCCTTCCTGGTATTCACACCTGTTATTCACACCGACTGTTCATTCATTCCTTTCTCATTCGACCACCTGTTCTAATGCTTTTCATTACCTTTTTGTACTGGGATATAAAACTTTATTAATTTATTTTCTCCGCTTTCTCCCCATTTATTCCTCCAAGTCTATATGCCACCTGATCATAATATGGTAGCCAACTTTGAACACATCCATACAAATACCGACAAATCCTTCAAACCTAATAATCTCTTTACTACACTTATATGTTACACTTTTATATTCATTACTCTTGACCTTTTCATTACACAATACAATCCTTTTCCCATTACGAGTTATTTCAGTTTTTGTTTGGCACAGGAATGTTCACAGAATTACTGAGTTGTTATATGCAACATCCTTCCTTAGAACTTTCTCCTATATGCATGAAGACCCAGGGAGGCGACACTACCAGCATCTCTCCTCCAGAAGGTCCCAATCAAGCAGACACAAAATGTACAGTCGCAGTCTAAACTTCTGTAGCGTGTCTGACATGATAGTGAGTTTTGAGAATACTAATAGTTTACATAAGACGTGATTGCTTCTTCTGACAATAAGTTTCATGGTTGACGACTGACAGAAGAAAATAATCACGACTCATTTACTCACGACAACATTATTCTCAAAGTTCAAGATCACGCCAGAGAGACGACAGAACTTTAGACAGTGACTGTACCTCCCCATTATACGGCCATACCCTTGTTAGGAGAAATCTGATTGGGACCTCTCCGTGACCACTAGACGACTTCTCCACTCAGGCTTTTTCCCTTCCATCCTGTCTGTCGTCCCACTCGAGAATAATTAGGAATGACAGCGGGTCTATAACACAGCAGGCGAGGGGAAGGCGCCAGTGGTCACCTGCTGCTGCTACGGGTAATGGAAGGACACTATACGGCGGAGGCGATGCAGGAGAAGACAAACACGGTACTTTAGGGGATACTTTCTTTATGGTACAATAAGGGGGAGTCAACTGAATTCTCCAATCTTATGCTAGGAAGAGGACCAGTACCTCAGTTTACAATACGAGTAGGTGATCGATTTTGTAGCACAGTGTGGAGTATTCATTGACCTCCTTCCAAAATGAACCAGAAGAGAATATCCCTTTAATTGAAGTGTGTCGAGACAACAAGGTACTAAACACCACTCCCTCATTATTATGATTGCAGTCTCTATCATTACTTCCCAATACATTACATTAAATCTAATAAGAACTGTGGTGGTACAAACAGTTAATATGTTTTGATGAAAATTAAACACCAATTGACAAGAAAACAGAGAAATGTACTTGAATCACGACTATTCCATTTCACTGTGTAACAAGCAGAGAGGTTAGCGAGTTGTGACCTGGTAAGAGATTTAATTAAGGGCCCCCTGTGATCGGGTGAGAGGTTTGGAGGCTACTGATTCCTCCTGATTACTCCACGAAACAAACTCACTCACTCTGGGTAGCGTTTCGTGGTAGCGTTTGGAGGGCTAACCAATCTCCCATTTCCCGATAACTACACTGGTCCTCTAATTAACGCCCCGGTCTATATAACACTCTGGCTTGACTATGTGTATGTAGTGAGAGCTGGTTTTTCCCTCTTTGTATAACAGGCCTGAATATGTACTGTCCTATAGTGAAAGCCAGATAGAGTGGGTGACCTTTCTTGTTAACTCGTGTGAGACTTTAGCCATATTATTATGCTTCAGATGGTGTGTGTAAGAAATCTAATTCCAATAATGATCCTGTATTATAACTTCTGTTATAGAGGAGTAACATTTTCTCTGTTCCTCTTTGATACTAAGTAAGCATAGAACGATTCAGAAATGATAATAATATATATAATAATGTTGTTATTGTTCATTTTATTCTTCTTTTCACACTTCTATATAAGGTCAATGAGGCTGAGTTTTGGCAGATGACTTAACATTTATTATTATTATTCCACGAAATTAAGATAAGAAATAATTGAGTATATATATATATATATATATATATATATATATATATATATATATATATATATATATATATATATATATATATATATATATATATATATATATATATATATATATATACACACAATACTATGGGACGTGAAAAATGTCTGTGTTACCTCAATCTTGTAGCGTCAGAGGTAAATATTAATGTTATCTGAACCATGTCTTTCATATTGTGTAAATTCTTCACTACAGTTCTGGTCTCGGACGTCATGTTGTCAGGGAAAATAAACAAGTTCAGCCTCAAACTTAAATGACGCAGCTGATTATATCTTCACAGTTTGTCGTCTCGTATGTACAGCCGGCTCCACTGCCGCGAGGGCCCCTGCAGTGTTGTCAGCGTTCCCTTTCCCAGTCGTGAACCACACACTTCGGTCCGAGATACACATCTGAAGTACTCACTAGTGAGAGAGAGATGGATATGGTGGTTGGCAGGCTTGTATGATGAGAGAAACGAATAACAATGAAACAATAATGTATATGTGAGGAATTTTGTGTTCATGCAGATGTAACATAGGCACTAAGTGATTCCTGATGTATTAATTTTCTATATTTCATGGTGTAGAATGTTACATTGTACAGTATTGCTCGATAAATCAGTTGCTGATTTACTATTAAGATGATAAATGGAGGATATCCTGATATGGGAACATATTTCAAGCACGTTTGGCCAGTTTATAGATGTCATGATAATATTGATATATAGGTATCAGAGCCATTTTTTTTTTTTTTCGTCGTCGTCGTCGTCGCCGCCCCGCCGCCGCCGCCGCTGCCGCCGCCGCCGCTGCCGCCGCCGTCGTTTTTTAATAATTAGTTTTTTTTTTTTTTTTAATAATATGTATATATTTTTTTTAAGATATATATATATATTCTGTTTAATTATTTTTTTTTGTAATAATTAACTTTTTTTTATTTTTTTTTTATTTTTTTTTTATTTGATTTATTAAAAAAAATTCGTCGTCGTCGTCGCCGCCGTCGCCGCCCCGCCGCCGCCGCCGCCGCCCCGCCGCCCCCGCCGCCGCCGCTGCCGCCACCCCGCCGCCGCCGCCGTCACTCCGCCGCCGCCGTCACTCCGCCGCCGCCCAGTCACCACCACCACCGCCGCCCCGCCACCACCGCCGTCACCACCGTCGTTTTATAATAATTAGTTTTTTTTATTTATTTTTTAATAATACATATGTTTTGTTTTTTTTGTAATAATTATAATTATTATTATTATTATTATTTGTATTTACCGATTTTTTTTTTCGTCGTCGTCGTTGTCGTCGCCGCAGCTCCGCCACCGCTCCGCCACCGCCGCCGCCGCCGCCGCCGCTGCCGCCGCCGCCGCCGCCGCCGCCACGCCGCTGCCGCCGCTGCCACCGCCGTCGTTTTTTAATAATTAGTGTTTTTTATTTTAATTTGTTTTTGTAATAATTAACTTTTTTTTGTATTATTATTTTTATTTGATTAATTAAATTTTATTCATCGTCGTCGTCGTCGCCGCCGCCGCCGCCCCCGCCGCCGCCGCCGCCGCCCCCGCCGCCGCCGCCGCCGCCGCCGACGACCCGCTGCCCCGTCGCCACCACCGCCGCCGCCGTCGTGTTTTAATAATTATTATATATTTTTTTTAATAATATATATATATATATGCATATTTTAATATATATATTTTTTTTATTATTTTTTTGTAATAATTAACTTTTTATTTTTATTATTATTATTATTATTTTTTTTTTTTTTCGTCGTCGTCGCCGCCGTCGCCGCCCCGCCGCCGCCGCCGCCGATGCCGCCACCCCGCCACCGCCGCCGTCACTCCGCCGCCGCCACGTCACCGTCGCCGCCACCGCCCTGCCGCCGCCCCGCCGTCACCGCCGTCGTTTTATATTATATATATATATTTATTTTTAATAATACATATGTTTTTTTTTTTTTTGTAATAATTATTATTATTATTATTTTTTTTTTTTATTGATTTTTTTTTTTCGTCGTCGTCGTCGCCGCCGCCGCCGTCCTGCCCCTGCCGCCGCCGCCACCGCCGTCCCGCCACCGCCGCCCCGCCGCCGCCGCCTCGCCGCTGCCCCGCCGCCCCGTTGCCACTCCGCAGCCCCGCTGCCCCGCCGCCGCCGCCGTCCCGCCGCCGCCGATGCCGCCACCCCGCCACAGCCGCCGTCACTCCGCCGCCGCCACGTCACCGTCGCCGCCACCAACCTGCCGCCGCCCCGCCGTCACCGCCGTCGTTTTATATTATATATATATATTTATTTTTAATAATACATATGTTTTTTTTTTTTTTGTAATAATTATTATTATTATTATTATTTTTTTTATTGATTTTTTTTTTTCGTCGTCGTCGTCGCCGCCGCCGCCGTCCTGCCCCTGCCGCCGCTGCCACCGCCGTCCCGCCGCCGCCGCCCCGCCGCCGCCGCCTCGCCGCCGCCCCGTCGCCCCGTTGCCGCTCCGCAGCCCCGCTGCCCCGCCGCCGCCGCCATCGTTCCGCCGCCGTCGTTTTTTAATAATTATTTTTATTTTATTTTTTTCAATAATATATATATATATATTAATATATATATATATATTAATATATATATATATATATATATATATATATATTTTTTTTTTGTAATAATTAACTTTTTTTATTATTATTATTATTTTATTTTTTTTTCGTCGTCGTCGTCGTCGTCGTCGCCACCGCCGCCGCCGTCGCCGCCCCGCCGCTACCGACGCCGCCGCCGCCGCCCCACCGCTGATGCCGCCGCCCCGCCGCCACCGCCGCCGCCCCATCACCGCCGCCCCGCCGCCGCCGCCTCGCTGCCGCCGCCCCGCCGCCCAGCCGCCGCCCCGCCGCCCGCTGCCCCGCCGCCGCCGCCGCCGCCATAGCCCCGCCGCCGCCGTCGTTTTTTAATATTTTTTTTTTTTTAAATTTCAATAATATATATATATATATTAATATATAATTTTTTTTATTATAATTTTGTTTTGTAATAATTAACTTTTTTTTTTTTATTATTATTATTATTTTTTTTTTCGTCGTCGTCGTCGTCGCCACCCCCGCCGCCGTCGCCGCCCCGCCGCCACCGACGCCGCCGCCTCCCTGCCGCCGCCCTGCCGCCACCCTGCCGCCGCCACCCGCCGCCGCCGCCGCCCCACCGCTGATACCGCCGCACCGCTCCCACCACCACCGCTGCCCCTTTGCCGCCACCTCGCCGCCGCCGTCCCGCTGCCCCGCCGCCGCCCCGCCGCCCCGCCGCCGCCCCGCCGCCGCCCCGCCGCCGCCGCCGCCGCCATCGCCCCGCCACCACCGTCGTTTTTTAATAATTATTTTTTTTTTTTTTTTTCAATAATATAAATATATATATATTAATATATATATATATATTTTTTTTTTTTTTGTAATAATTAACTTTTTTTTATTATTATTACTAGCTGCTCTGCCGCCCTTCGGGCGGCTAAGAGCCGCTAGCTCCTGCGGAGGGCTGGCGGCCTGCGGCCGCCCTTCCACCGCCCTTCGGGCGGTGGATGCTATACGAAAGAAGCTTATTTGTTTCTTGGCATAGTCAGGAGGAATTAGAAGCCTCCAATTTTCATACACGATCATAGAGTTCTAAATAAACAAAGGATATAATAATACAACACTGATATGTAACAAATGCAAACTCCACTACCACCACTACTACATCAACCACTACCACCTCCACTACTACATCAACCACTACCACCTCCACTACTACATCAACCACCACTACTACTACATCAACCACTACCACCACTACCACTACTACTACCACTATTACCATCACCACTACTACCACTACATCAACCACTACCACCTCCACTACTATCACCACCACCTATTCCCGCACCCCCCAAACCCCCCACCCCAAGCCTGTCCCCTATTCCCGCACCCCCCAAACCCACCCCGTGATTTGATTATTCCAAAGAGAAGAAAAGAATCCTTTCAACAACTGAGACAACTTTAAAGTGATAACGAAAAAAGGCAGAAATTACCTTACCTAGTGTGTGTGTACGGTAGGGGTGTGTGTATGTGTATGTGTGAGTGTATGTTTGTGTGTGTGTGTACGGTGTGTGTATGTGTGTGTGTGTGTGTGTGTACGGTGTGTGTGTGTATGTACAGTATGTGTGTGTGTGTACCCTAGTGTGTGTTGTTTACAGTAGGGGGGATGGGGGGTGCGGGAGTAGGGGGACAGGCTTGGGGGGGTTTAGAGCGGTGCGGGAATATGGGGCATGCTTGGGGTGTGTGGTGGTAGGGGACAGGCTTTTTACCCCCCCCCAGCCTGTCCCCTATTCCAGCACCCCCAAACCCCCCCACCCCAAGCCTGTCCCCTATTCCCGCATATATAGTCTATCTCTCTCACATACAGTCTCTCTCTCTCTCTCTCTCTCTCTCTCTCTCTCTCTCTCTATCTATCTCTATCTATCTATCTATCTATCTATCTATCTCTCACACACACAGTCTCTCTCTCTATCTCTCTCTCACAGTCTAGCTATCTATCTCTACCTCTCACACACACTATATATTTTTCACTCTTTCTCTCTCTCACACACACACACACACACACACTATCTCTCACTCAGACACAAATATAACCAAACCCAGTATTACCTCTCTCACACACACACCCCTCTCTCTCTCTCTCTCTAAAATTAAAGATAGAGATAGAGAGAGACACAGAGAGAGAGAGAGAGCATGTGAGAGAGAGAGAGAGAGAGAGAGAGAGAGAGAGAGAGAGAGAGAGAGAGAGAGAGAGAGAGAGAGAGAGAGAGAGAGAGAGAGAGAGAGAGAGGAGAGAGAGAGAGAGAGAGAGAGGGAGAGAGAGAGAAAGTTGTGCGTGTCACTAATCCAGGGGTTCGAACCCCATCCAAAACATTTTTTGAAAAACATGAAAAACATTTTTTTTATAGGTCCAAAACACTCCCCAAGTATTAGCGATCACACCCATGTTAAAAATTTTCACTCTAGGACGAAGGATCTTGGCGTGCATAGAGGACACACACACACACACAGACACACACAGAATTTCGGCTTTATGTATATAGATTATTTTTTTTTTCGTCATCGTCGTCGTTGTCTTCGCCACCACCGCCGCCATCGCCGCCCCGCCGCCCCGCCGCCACCGACAACGCCACCGCCCTGCCGCCGCCGCCCCCCGCCATTGCCGCCGCCCCGCCGCCGCTGCCGTCGTCGTCATCGTCATTTATTTATTTATTTATTTATTTATTTATTTATTATAATTAGTTTTTTTTTTTTTTTAATAAATTATTTGTATATTTTTTTATTAATTAATTATTAATATATATATATTTTTTTCCATATCAGGATATCCTCCATTTATCATCTTAATAGTAAATCAGCAACTGATTTATCGAGCAATACTGTACAATGTAACATTCTACACCATGAAATATAGAAAATTAATACATCAGGAATCACTTGGTGCCTATGTTACATCTGCATGAACACAAAATTCCTCACATATACATTATTGCTTCATTGTTATTCGTTTCTCTCATCATACAAGCCTGCCAACCACCATATCCATCTCTCTCTCACTAGTGAGTGCTTCAGATGTGTATCTCGGACCGAAGTGTGTGGTTCACGACTGGGAAAGGGAACGCTGACAACACTGCAGGGGCCCTCGCGGCAGTGGAGCCGGCTGTACGTGTTAAAGTTTGCCAATACAATTGTCAGCTGACTCGACTTTAGACCTCTCCCTCTCTGACATAAATGTTTTATCTCCTCTCTTTCATAAGAAAACAAAAATAATAATAATTATGTTTGTTTTTACTTTTTGTAGTTCTTCAATTGTCTGATGAATATTGGTGTAAGGATTGGTAAATAGATCTGCATCCTCATTGTCTTACCTAATAATAATAATGCTAGTCGGATGTAAACCTGAGTCACTTTTTGCCTTCTGCGTCAGACTTAGGCCATAATTTCGTGTACTTTTATCTTATTAGTGTCTGATAAGTAATTATGTGGTTGTAGTACATAAGACACCACTGATTAACTTATTGCTTAAGGTCTCATACATTGTAACTTCTAGTAATCAAGGAAAACAGTCACTGGATGTATTAAATACCCGAAATATATGTCAACGTTTTGTCCATGAGCATGATATTATGGAATAACCATAATATATCTCTTCATTTATTATCTAGACACCACTACTAGACAGTACAACATTCGTGTTGTTCTAATCTTCTGCTTTCTTCTCCTCCTCTTCAGGTATTGTGACGCTTTCTCCCAGGACCCGTGAACGCATGTGGGAGGTGTCGTGTCCTGCTAACTTCTCCAACCTCAGTAAGTTTCTTTCGTTGGAGTTAACAACAATTAATAAAAGAAGGTTTTGTTCAGGGTCGTTAGGAGAGCAGTATTGGACTGTTTATTTGCCCATCTCCCTCGTTGTATGATGGGTTGTACACGGGATGAAAATCGGATGAAAGAGAAACTTGCCTGAACAGTTTTGTCCCTATATAATCGCTACCATCAACGTAAGCCTTGGGGGATAGGGGAAGGGAGCTGCTATTTATTACTATTGATACTGTCTGGGGTTATAATTCAGATAATTATCGCGACACACACATCGTGAACTTCTCGGTCTTGATAACCATCTCACAGCCATGATGAATACACCAATAATGATGATGATGAAGTGCATGACCCCACCCTAACTCCCCCCATACCTTACTCCCCCCCACATACCCCTTACTCCCCCCATATCTTACTCCCCCCCCCACATACCCCTTACTCCTCCCTCATACCCCTTCCTTCCTCCTCACACATTCCCCTTCCTTCCTCCTCCCACATACTCCTTCTTTCCTCCTCCCACATACCCCTCCTTTCCTTCTCCTCCCAAATGTCCCTCCTTCCCACCCATCCACAAACCCCTCCATGATCTCTTGCTCTAGGGGCGTGAGGATAAGGGCAGAAAAGGTAAGGGAAGGAAAGGTAAGGGAAGGAAGGGTAGGGCGTGAGGACAGAGCAGGAGTGAAAGGCTTGATGCTAGGATGTAGGGGTATAGGTCGTAAAGGTAATAACAGGGAAGGTAGGGGACAAAGACAGGGGCAGGAAGGGTAGAGCGTGAGGATAGAGAAAGAGAGTTTGATGTTCGGATGTAAAGATAGGGTAAAGATATGGTGGGATAAAGATGGAATAGGTAGGAGGTGTAGGGGTAGAGAAAGTGTAGATAGTGAGGGTGTGAGAGTAGCGGTGAGAGAAGGGCGTGAGAGTACCGTAGAATCCAAAGACATGTATGTACTGTTGTTTGAGGGTTAAGGGACAGCCTGTGTATGCCCTCTGCCCCCGTCACCCATACACGGGAGTAGAGGCCAGCCAGTCAGCCAGCCACACCCAGTAATCAGGACCCCTTGGCCACTCTTTTTATTACAGGCATCCCACACCTTATTACAGCCATCACTGAGCCGCAAGTAGCCCGCCAGCAGCCACCACCACCACCACTACACCAACCCTCTGTATACCTCAGTTTATTTATCCAGTAATGATATTGGTGAGCGGTCCTTGGGTATCCCCTTCACTGATCAAGAGTTAGCGAGGGTCATGGTGGTACTCGGTGACATAATGAACGTCTAGCTCCTGGTGCTGCTGTTTGGCTGTCGGATATCCCCCCCCCCCCCACACACACACATACACACACATGCACATACACACACACACACACAAACACACACACACACACACACACATACACACACAAACACACACAAAATAACTATAGCTCAGTTTCATGAAAGTTATTCTCGTCAGGCGAGTGAGCTGTTCAACCATATATAGAAGTAATATTCAAAATGTAAACAACGAGGCATACATTTCTATTCACATACAAAATATAGTGAATTTTACAAAATGAGTATATCCTACCCGACCTCTGTGATGGTGTTCGGTCAGGCAGGTTGGTCGTCATCCAGAAATTCTTTATTTTTTTACATCTGCGTTGAATCGATTTACGTAATGAATATTCTATTATTCTCGCAACTGGATGACGGTATCGGCGGCGAGGAGGCGTTTATGATTATGGGGTTTATTAGTTGAGGGAATATATGCTCGTCACTTGTAGATGGCCAGCAGGGATGGGTTAGCAGACGTGTTTCCGTTAAATTTTCATTACGTTCTTGTGCACTGTATTCTAATTACCACAACCTCAAGTAAATTGGTGCGTGTATTGAGGAAGGCGAGGGTGAAAGACAGAAAGGCCGCTTAAGGTGGTAGTTCTTTTTTGGTACATTGGAGTGACATGATTCCTCCAAAGTATGCCAGGAAACAGGACCAAATGAACAATAGTAATGGTGTTCTGTTGCTTGGAATAGTTTGGAGGATTCAGTTGCTCCTGATTTACCAATACAAAACTTCCCCCTTAATGTCTTCACCTGTGAAAAATAATAAGAGTGGGCCCAAATCATGTCTATTATCTTTTCGGAAGCTTAGTTAGGTCGACAGATGGATATTATTTTTCACCATTGAAAATAAATATAATCAGTATGCATTTTCATCGCAATATACTATTAAGTGCATGATTAAATAAAGGTGCTTCATTTCGAATTTCATTTTCAAACTCTTATACAGACTGATACCAGAGTTATTATTTACCTCAATATAATACCTACTTCTATGGTTCGGAAGATTATATACCTAACGTCGTCCCTTTGATTACGAGGTAAATACATGAGTGTACTAAACTTAACCTTGTCTAATAAGATCTTAAATTGGGGCAGCCACAGTAGGGTCATCATTACCCCCTACACCATCATCTAAGGGCGTGGCTGGTAGACTCTCGTTGCCTTTATAGCTTCGTCAGGAAAAAGTATCTAAGGTCTGAAAGGGTCATTTATTTTGGTCAATTTGGAGGACTATTAGTGATTCCTTAAGATTAAGTTCCTTGAAATAAATCCAATTTACCTAACAAGAGATTTTCCTTTTAATTATGTGGGTAATTTAGTGGAGCCAAATTAGGAGTAGCTGATCCCGTCCAGCTTATCCGAGAAATAGACAATCTTTAATAATTAGCGTATATATATATAGTCTGGTTCGTGGGATAGTTTGAAGGAATCAGTAGCCCCACAGATCCCAACAAGAGATTAGATTCAACCCCTATAGGTTAGTTTTCAGGGGCACTGGACCAGTTCTTAATTGGAGGAGGAGGAGGAGGAGGAGGAGGAGGAGGAGGAGGGTGGTGGTGGTCACGAGTCCTTGGAGAAATAGGTTCTTGATAAGCATCCCAGCTGGTCGGTTTGTGGGTGTAATTCACTGCCCCTCCCCTATAATACCCTTATCGTATGGTATAATCTGGCCCTTTCCATCAATATCCATTATCACTCTAACTTAAGCTAACCTAACCTTACCTTAAATAAACCTCTCCTGAGCAACTCTTCTGTTTCTTCAACAAAAAAATCTTAGTACCCTTGAATCGATACCTTTTTCCTGCATCCTCTCATGCCATTCTTTCTCATCCCTTCCCATTTTCACTCTAATGTAACCTAACCTAACCTTACCTAATTAAACCTATTCTAACATGCAGTCACCGTATCCTAAAGGGAGGCTGCAATCACTATCAATCACACACTAAGTGGAACCAGCTGTTATTGATTTGGCAAGAACAGTCCAATTAGCAGTCAATTGGCGGTCGTCTACTGGGTATCTAATTCATCTGGCGCTGTTGATGTATTGACCCTGGAGCTGAGGAGGAGGCGAGGGATGTGGCGGGGAATGTGTGTGTGTGTGTGTGTGTGTGTGTGTGTGTGTGTGTGTGTGTGTGTGTGTGTGTGTGTGCGTGCTGGGATCTACACAAGTCGAGCTGGTAAGGACAGCTCTACTTATTGCCTTCGAAACACAACCACACCTCCTTGGCGCATGTCCTATTTGTCCACAATATTTCATAAAAATCGGCTCATAATTTTTTAAAATACATTTTTTCCTATTGACAGACAAACGGAAGCAATAAAATTACCACTCCATCTTCACACACTTACAGAGGTGAGATGTATTATTATATGATCCTTAAATGTGTTAATCAATAGCAACTCCCTCTTATTTTTATTGCACGGTACAGTACATGGTTGGTCTCGCTGATGGGATGTCTTTATCTCTCGGTGGGGTATCTGAGGATTGATGTGACAGAGGAAGACAGGCGGGGATAACTTTATCTTAAAGAGATTGGGTAGTGGTGGTGGTGCTGGGTGGAAGGGTGCCGGTGGTAGGAGTATGGTATGTTATGCCTCCATCCTATACCTGTCCCCACCACTAACCTCCTCCCTTTCCTCCCTGGCATCACTACTCTTTCTCAAACTACCCCCCTTCTGCCTACCATTACTACTTTTTTCCACTGTCAAACTAAACCTGCCTTAAAAATGTCAAAACGACCCTACTACCCTGCCACCCCTGCCATTGCTTTCAGTCTGCTTTCACTCATTGCTTACCACCCTGCTGCTGACAACACCCATGCCAACGTGTCAATACTGCCACGCCAAACATGCAAACATCACCATACCACCAGCCCTACCATTACCACTACCTTGCTTCCACTATGCCACCCCAGTTCTGTCATTGACACCACTATCACCCGATGAACGATAGCCACGATCCCATTGAGCAAATTATTCCTTGACAATGATATGAATGGCCAACCACCTTTTAGCATGAATCAATTTATTGATGGACCTCTTGATAAAGGCGGGCGTAAAAACGTCTTTGCATACAAACTAGACAAGTGGCGTGTTTCATCTCTGCTTCTCTCCCCCGGCGGCTGTGTGGTCATCCGATTAGTGCCCTTTTGTACTCCCCATCAGCGCCTTCTACACTATGTATGTGGTGGTACTGTACCAGGCCTCTCGTCTTTGTTAACATTAGGCAGACTTTTCGTGTCAATACTTTCTCTTGGGAATTGTCTCCGTTTTAGCCAAAAATTTAGAAACCAAAACCCTTTCTCCTCTAATAGTTTTGTAATAGAGGAGATACTTGGATGAAAATCTTCTAATCTTGAGTCCTCATATTGCGTAATGAAAGTAGTATTATAGTTCAGATTTTCTCACATTTCATCTTGGTGCGTATTTCAAAAAGTTGTTAAACCGAACTCTGCTGTTTTGTTAATGTTTCTAAATGCTTACTCTTTGATGTATATAACAATGACTAAAATACGTTACAAGTATAATAAAATTTCTGAAAGCTTAACATTATTTCCAAGTGGTTGGTATTACTTCTGAATGACTAGTAGGCTGTCGGAACGCTTTATAAAAATACCGTCAAAGGTGTCAGATGTTGCCAGAAGGTATAGTGTGTACGGTCGGTAGTGAGCGGCTCTCGAGACCAGCCTCCATTATATCTAACAAAAATAATTGATTTACCCAACCCAGCCTCGGTGTTAATAAAAACAACTTAGGGGAGGGAAACGTTAGGTGCAAAAATTATTATATCACTATATCCTCTAGAAAAAAATAAAATAATAACCTGGGAAGACAAACGTCAGGTGCAAAACATGAACTAATAATAATATATCTTTTAGGAATAAACAAATATATATACAAAATCAAATTGGAAGTAAAATTGCCATTCCAATATTTCCCTAAGGATAATAAAGGGAGGAGTGAAAAAAGATGAGCATTAAATAAAGAAGAAAATCCCCCCTCCCCCCTTCCCCTCCCCCCGGAATGCCTTGTATGGCAGGGGCAATAATGACTACCGAACCGTTTCTATTTCTCGCGCCGCAGATCAATTAAGATTGTTGTAATCAAACGAGTTGGTCCCGATAATATGATCCTCTGCTAAAGCCCCCAATAATGACATAATTAGCATGCATCACGAGGCTCTGATTTATTTAGCTGAATGACTTGGAGGAATGTGGGAGGGAGGAGGAAGAAGAGGAAGTTACTTGATGGTGGAGTTGGGAGGGGGAAGAGAAGAGGAAGTGTGATGGTGATGGTGGTAGTGTAGAAAAAAGGAAGTGTGGTGGTGGTGGTGGTGGTGGTGGTGGTAGTGAGTGGGGATGGAATCGGAAGTATAGTGGTGGTGGTGATGGTTGTGATCTTGGTGGTTTTGAAAGAAGTGTAGTGGTGGTGGTGGTGGTGGTGGTGGTAGTGGAGGAAGAATAAGTGTGGTGGTGGGGTCGTGGTGGTGAAGGAAGATTAGGCGTGGTGGTGGTGGTGGTGGTGGTGGGAGGAGTCACAGAAACAGATGGATGAGGGTATTAGGAGGTGGAGTAGTAGCAGAAGTAGGAGGAGCTACTGGAAGGAATAATAACATAGACACGTGGAGGAAAGGAAGTACTAGAAGGAGGTATCGCAGAAGTAGAGGTACTGGGAGGTAAAGTCGCAGGACGAAGTGGAGGTGATAGAGAGAGAGAGGGGGGGGGAGAGCAGAAGGAGAGATAGAGAGAGAGAGAGAGGGCAGGTGAAGAGACTAGAAAGATGGCAGCTGTAGGTGGTAGAGAGGACATGTGGAGGTATTAGAGAGAGAGAGAGAGGGGGGGGGGGAGGGGGGGCAGGTGGAGAGACTAGAGAGGGAAAGAGAGACAAAGCGAGTGTATGCATGTAGAGGGACTAGAGAGACAAGGGGGGCGGAGGAAACAAGTGAGAGAGAGAGAGAGAGAGAGAGAGAGAGAGAGAGATTGTGAGGGAGAGTGTGTGTGTGTGTGTGTAGGTATATGGGGACTAGAGAAAGAGAGGGGTGAGGGGTGGGGGGCGGAGGATGGTGGAGGGACAAGAGAGAGAGAGAAAGAGAGAGGGCAGGTGGAGGCATCATCGTGATTGACAGCAGCGGCCACCACGAGTAATTGGAAGGGAGGGAGGAGTTGCAGGCTGCTGAGAGGGTTAGTGGGCCCAGCTGAGATGAAAGACTTGGTAATTTGCAGTCAAGTACGGTCAGAACCAACCATTCTCTCTCTCTCTCTCTCTCTCTCTCTCTCTCTCTCTCTCTCACACACACACACACACACACACACACACACACACACACACACACACACACACACACAGAAACAGAAACAAACTCAGACACAGAGACAGACACAGACACACACAGACACAGGCAGTGAACTTTTATATTTTACAAGTCTAATTCCCCCAAAAAAATATTATTGGTCAAACCTTTGTTGATTCCTTTAACGCAGTAATGAAATAGAAGCTCCAATTGTTACAGCAGCCGTACGAACTTCTTCAAGGGAACGTCAAAATATCAAAATTCTTGATTGAGATAAGAGGCCAAAGTTTTCTAACATATTTCAATTCATGTCTTTTAGGATTTAATTATCCCATATATTCCAACCAATATTTTTCAGTAATAAAAAATACCCCCTGGCTTACAATTTGAGGGATAACATCAATTCCATATCACAGATCAACAGGAATGGCCGAGTGTCGCATCAACAAGATCAGTTGAGTAGCCTTGTATGTATGTACAGTGCTTCCCATTGCTCCCTCCCTCACCACACCCAGGGTCCGTAGCCCATAAACCAGACTCATGAAATTGAACCATCCCTGATCACCACCCCATGGAGCAGGAGGTGGACGACTGAATACTGAATGTAACATCAACATATTATATTGAGAGAGAGAGAGAGAGAGAGAGAGAGAGAGAGAGAGAGAGAGAGAGAGAGAGAGAGAGAGAGAGAGAGAGAGAGAGAGCAGGGGGAGGGCCAGAGATGTCACAATATATGATACAAAGAGAAAGAGAAAAAGTGAGAGAAAGATAAAGAGATAGGTAGAGTGAAAAATATATTATCAAGTAGTTCGAAATAAATAGATAAATAGAGAAAGAGAGAAAACACACACACACACACAGATGGGGAAGCAAGAGAACATATATATATATATATAAAAAAAAAAAAAAATAGACGAGACGATAACAAACAAAACTTACGAGTTGCACCCAAGTAGCGAGAGGTGGGGCGGCGAGGCTAACGTACGAGCGGCAGTTTAGCGCAAGCCAGTCGGTGGTAATTGTTAAGAACCAGTAGGAGCAGCTAACTTATTGGACTGGAATGACGATGGAGGCCACCAGTGACTTATTCAGAGCCCAGGGGAGGTGATGGCTGACGTACACTAACCTAACACGCTTTGCCACGCTCCTTCCTTTATTTCTGTGTCTGTTTCTCTAAATACTTGCATGCCTGAATTCGGAACTTGCTGAAGGTCATGTAATCACTCGTGTGTATTTGTCTGCCGGTGTAGGTCATTGAAATAGATTAGTCATTGTTATAACTCTGTATTTTATAAGTTAGGGTAGAATATAATTTGTAATAAAGATGGAAAAGAGGGGTTGTATCAAATTCAAATCAGTGTAAAAGTTATACTAAATCAGTGTGAATATCCAAGGGAAGAGATAGATACCTAACCGTAACCACAAGCTGTATCTCAAATCGACTACACTTGGGTGAGTACACGTCCAGGCCACCACCATTGGCTGCAACATAACTCACCGTGGTAATGTACTCCTCCTCCTGTGCTGTTACCATTTACCTCCAGTTCTGAGCCTCCTGCCGGCATTATGAGTGCATGAATCACCCAGAGAAGGGAGGGGCACAGAATCGGCTCTTTCTTCTGTTTCAAGCAATATAATCTGACGTCTCTTTGAGGGACTGTATTGCCTGCCAAGATGTGCATGGGCAGTAAGTACTTTAAGGGTTTGGGCGCCCCTTCGGACTCTATCCAATTCCTTTCCTCTCTTCTACTGCCATCCCTTTCCGTCTTTTTCCTGCATTTTAGCTGTCCTTTATTTCCTTCTTTTTCCTTCATATTTTTTGTCTATTCTCTGTCTCCTTTTCATTTGTGTCATATATGGTCTTTCTGGACTACTACTGTCTGATTTCTCTCTTTCTTTAATCCTTCCTTGAATAGAGAAAGGATCAGCCTCCAGAATGATTACAAAGTCTTTTCATTAACAGAGTTGGCACCACTTTTTTATCAAAATCCACTAAACATGGAGGTAAATTATATCTAAATGCACTGTACAGTCGCAGTTTAAAGCTATGATGGGGAACTCTGAGTATTATGTTGTCGTTAATGATTGATAATTGCTACTTCAGTTTAAGTGGCAGAAGAAACAAAGATCAGAAGAAACAGCCACGTCTCATTCATGACAACATTATAGTATCAAAGTACACCCTCCTCTTACCTGAGAAGCGACAGAACTTTACATCATCCAACTACAAATCAATTATTACAAAGATTTAGGAATACTGGATCTCAGAGCGAACCATACCATCTTTAGCCAGACCTCCCATATACATACACTCCCTCCATTGCTCTACGGTACATTTGCATCTTGACTCTCCTTTTTCCTATCTGTCTGCCGGTGGTCTGCCCTTCCCATCAGTCTCTCTCCCGTTGGATTTTCCTGGGCCATCAATATACTCTGTTATCTCGCCACACCAAGTTTGTGCCCTTCCATCGAACTGTGCCTATCGTGCTGTCATCGTTATTAATCATCATCATCATTATTACTTGTTACACACACACTCACTCACTCACTCACTCACTCACACACTCACACTCACACTCACACACACACACATTTACTCACATTCACACAAACACATAAACACACTCACTTTGATATTCGAAATAAATCTTGATATGATAAACTCAATCCCCTGAACGGCCTTCCCTTCCCTTCCCTTCCCTTCCCTTCTCTTCCCTTCCCTCCCACGCATCTCAGTGCATATATATCAGCGGCGGGTTGACGTATCACTAAATTGTGTTTCTCTGACCCGTCTCTAGGCTCGTAAGTCAGTCACCCTCTCACCGATCACTGTCTGGGCCAAGGGAATGTCTCTATATCCATCAGGGGAGAGGGTCACGAGGCCACGAATTGGACTTTTTATTCCCTGTCGACACCCAATGCATCTCAAACGGTCTGGGGCCTTTATCCATCTCCTTGTTATTATTATTATTATTATTATTATTATTATTATTATTATTATTATTATTATTATTATTATTATTATTATTTTATTTATATTATAGTTTATTTTATTATTATTATTATTATTATTGTTATTAGTATTATAATTTATCTTTTATTTATTTATTTATTGTATTATTATTATTATTATTATTACTCATATTATTATCATTATTATTATTTTATTATTAGTAGTAGTAATAGTATTATAATTGTTATATTATTTTTATTATTATTATTAGCGAGGATTTATATATTTTGTCTGTCTGTCTGTCTGTCTGGCTGGCTGGCTGGTTGGCAGGTTTTGTTGTTTGGTTTGGTTTCGTCTGTCATTTTGTTTTATCTCTTTATATTTGTTGTTTTTCATTTCCTTTCTCGTTATCCCTCTCTCTATAATTATTGTATTTTTCCTCTCTTTCAATATCTTTTCCTTTCTTTTATCAATATCTTTTACCCATTCCTTTTGCATTTCCCTTTCTATTCTTTTCAATCAATCTCTTTATTATCTCCTCTCTCTCTTTCTCTCCCTCTCTTTCTCTCTCGTATAACACAGAGTCTATATACTTTCTATGTCCATTAGTTTAAGTCCCTCTTCTGAAAAACTAACCCAAAGTCAGGAAGAATATGAATACATGGCTCTATCCTCCGTAGGGTTTTTCACCACATAGTTGTATATTTCATTATTGTTGTTGTTATTGTTTTTATTTTATTTCTCTTTTTTTTCTTCTTTTTTTTCTTTTTCTTTTTCTTATTATTATTATTGTTATTGTTATATCATCATTATTATTGTTATTATTATTATTATTATTATTATTATTATTATTATTATTATTATTATTATTATTATTATTATTATTATTATTATTATTATTATTATTATTATTATTATTATTATTATTATTATTATTATTATTATTATTATTATCATTATTATTATTATTATCATTATTATTATTATTATTATTATTATTATTATTATTATTATTATTATTATTATTATTATTATTATTATTATTATTATTATTATTATTATTATTATTATTATTATTATTATTATTATTATTATTATTATTATTATTATTATTATTATTATTATTATTATTATTATTATTATTATTATTATTATTATTATTATTGTTATTATTATTATTATTATTATTATTGTTATTAGTTATTATTGTTATTATTATTGTTATTATTATTGTTATTATTATTGTTATTATTATTGTTATTATTATTGTTATTATTATCATTATTATGATCATTATTATTATTATTATTATTATTATTATTATTATCATTATTATTATTATTATTATTATTATTATTATTATCATTATTATTATTATTATTTGTACATACAATATTTTACATGTGTATATATATATATATATTTCTCCAGCATCGAACTTTGATATCATATCTTGCACGTCCGTCGATCAAAATATTAGTGTGGAAACCTTTCAAAAATAGTGCATGATATTCCATAGTGTTCAGTTCACCACCCTGGAATATAATAATAATAATAATATGGAGACATCACATGTGGTTGACGTCACAGGTCTGCACATCACTCCTTCAATCTCACTCCGTCATAAAAGTGAAGGCGGGTTTACACTTTACGACTCAGGGTGATATACATTTAAAAAAAAAGGTGTAATATTTTTTTTCCCCTTTCACTTGCACGTCATAAAAGTGGCAAAGAGTTAATGGCTGTATTGTACTGCTGGCATGTATGGAGCAACTGATTCGTCCAAACTATGTCAATGAACAGGCTACCTCTGTGTTGTTGATATAGTCTGTTTTTTTGGTCTTGTTTGGAGGAATCTGTATCCACTAGTGTAACAAACGTAGACCATCCCGTTAATAGAGAGTGACGGGAGAATTTCTTGTTGGTTAAATGGGAGGGTTACTATGCACGTTTATGTAGGCTATTGCTAAACGGTTAAGGGGGTGTGGGAGTAAGGGGGTCAGGCTTGGGGGGAGTTTGGGGGGTGCGGGAATAGGGGGGCAGGCTTGGGGTGGGTAGAAAGCCTGTCCCCCTATTCCTGCCCCCCCTAAGCCCCCAACCCCATCTTCCAAGCCTGTCCCCCTACTCCCGCACCCCCGTAACCCCTCCCCAAGCCTGTCCCCTACTCCCACATCCACTTAATTAAAACCATGAGACTAAAACTGTTCTAGTATGGGTAACTTGCCAAGAGGAAGTTAGTGAGTCTAGGAAGTGACGCCCACCTCCGAGGTTAGAGATGAAATTATACAACAATACTCCGAGACTGTGGTTTGTCAGGAGAGGTTCCGTAGTCTATAAACTCTACGGACAGTTTACAACGCCTTACATGTTGGTGAGTGTTTTTTTAATCTTCTTCTTATATTCATTTGTTTGTTTATTTCTCTTAATTTATTGCATCCTTTCTCTCCTTATTACATCCTCTCTCTCTCTCTCTGAATGCTTCCTGTTTTCATTCTATTATCTCACATCCCGTTTTGTCCCCTTCTCTCTCCCTCCGTCTGCAGATAAATCACTTGTTGGTCTCTTCCCTCTTCCATTCTCTCCATTCCTTCGTTCCATCTCCTTCCAGTCCGTCTCTCCTTCTTTTGTCCATATCTCACTCTTCCTATCCCCCCTTATCTCCAACTCCAGCTCTCTCGCTCTCCCTCTTTGTCTCTCTCCCTCTCTCCCTCTTTCACTCCTCCACCATTTCCAATTCCATCTCTCTCATTTCCTCCCTTCATCTCCCCTCATTTTTTTTCACTTCAACATCAACTCTCTTCCTCTCCTTCCTCCATATCTCTTTCTCTCCAACTTTACCAATTCTCCTCCATCGTTATCTCTCTTTCTCTCCACATTTACCTCTCTTCCTCTCCTTCTTTTCTCTCCACATTTACCTCTCTTCCTCTACTCAATTTTATCTCCATCTTCACGTCGCTTCCTCCTCCTCCATCTCCTCCTGCTCCTCCTCCTCCTCCTCCTCCTCTTTGACACTCCCCCAGCGAGCCATCGGGAACACCAGGAAGGCGAGCTATTAACCCGGTAATTGAAGCCATTAACCACACCACGCTCTCAGCCCCCGGAATAAATCACCCCGAAACCAATAAAAACGCGAACGCTGTATACGTATCAGGGAAGGAGGAGGAGGAGGAGGTGGAGGAGGAGGAAGAGGAGGAGGAGTAGGTGGAGGAGGAGGAGAGCTTTGACCCTTTACTTTACGTTTTTAAGGGAGTTAGTAAGTATTGTACAGTGAATGGTTTGTTGGGAAATATGGAGCAACTACTACTTCCTCAAAGCTATTCCAAGTAAAGGTCATCATTGTTTTTGTTAGACTCCTTCCTTGGTCTCGTTTCTTGTAGGCATATATATAATACTTTGAAAAAATCAGGGCGTTCTAATGTAACCAAAGTACAGTATATACTTTCACCTTAATTAACGCATTTATATATAGTACGGGTGCCATTTCGTACTTTCAACTTAATTTATCTAGGGATTTTATCACTCATTAACGAGCTATGTTCTCTCAGTCTAGCACTAAAGCCAAAGTCATGTTCGGTACGTGATGACATAGTGTTCGGTACGTGATGGTGTGTTCGGTACGTGATGGTGTGTTCGGTACGTGATGGTGTGTTCGGTACGTGATGGTGTGTTCGGTGTGTATTTTTGTATTCAATGCTTGGATTCTTTTCCGTTTCTTGGTTTTGTGTTTTGTGCGTGTGGTTAATGTGTCTGTACGTGTTATTAAGGACGGTACGTGTTGGTTGGTGTGTCTGTGCGTGTTGTTAAGGGCGGTACGTGATAGTTGATGTGTCTATGCGTGATATATTTTGTTGGTAGCGTGATATATTTAGTTATGTGTGTAATGGTGTGTGCGTTCACCAGTCTGGGAACACTTCATAATTAGCCTCGTTGCGATATCCCTCCCAGTGGGTGCTAGCTCCGATCGGTACGCAGTCAGGAAGGAAGATAAGTGGAAAATCGGTGACCACAATGCCTAAATAAATCTACTGTCGCACGAACATGACCAGAGAGAAACAACTTGACTTGGCCACCAAATAGCACCTCAGGGAATCTGTGTCCTGGAATAAGTTTTTGGATTCACAAGCTTCTTTAATTTACTCCGATTTCACAAACACTTTTCCTGGATGCTCTCTTGACAGTAACTTGAGGACTATGCAGTCATGAAGGAAGGAAGCACGGGGGAGGATGAAAGGGTCAGTTTGGTGGTGTCATTCGCATTGATAATATTAATTTTTGGAACTGATCCAAATAGAATGGATGCAAATTTTATGATAATTAAAAACTTACCAAGTATCAAGTTATTAAATACAATAAACATATCCAAGGAATAATTATTTTTGCATTAGCTTCATAATTTGCATTTAAATACGGAACAAATGAGGTACACGTACGGATTTGGAATGTAACTGATACTTCTACTTTGGCCGAGCTCACCCGGAAAAAGGCCTAAGGAGCGGCCGGATAATAAATAGACCCGAGTGGTAAAAGACCAGTAAACGAAGAAGTTATATTTACGGCCTAACAAATCGAAAACCACCTCGGATAGACATCTGGATCCGGAGGTTATTAGAGCGGATCTAATTGGGACCCCATAATTATTACCGAGTTATGCGACATACTAATTGGCTTGGCAGTGTTAAATTGGGTAGTGGTGCCGTGTGGTAGGTGGTGGGGGATGAGGGGGGGGGGGGGCTTCCTACCCTGGTGACGCCCCCGCTTCTATAACCCTCAAACGGTGTCACGTTCCACAGAGTCAATTTGTCTTCTCCGTGGGAAAGTTCCGTCATTGACAAACGTTTCGTCCTCCTAAACAATCCAAGTAAGAACTCTGATGATAAAGATGACCATTAGATAATAACAATAACCTCCTGGCGATGATGAAGGGAGGCAGAGGGACGGGGGGCTTGTGTGAGAGAAGGGATGATGGTGATGATAGAGAGGGAAGAAGGGAAGTAGGAATGACGGTGATGGTGAGGATGATGGTGGTGGTCATGGTGAGGAGGAGGAGGAAGAGAGAAAGAGAGACAGAAGGAAAAAAGGAAGGAAGGAGAGAGGGAGAGAGACCGCTGCCATCACGTCCAGGCAGTGCGGTCACTTGCGGTGAGGGACGCAAGTACACCCTCTGAGTCAGCCAACGGCCCCAGGTGAGACGAGGCGAGGTGCTGTGCTGCTGTCATCCCTCACTAATGTCAACACCTCCACTACTGTTGTTAGGACCAGACACCTTCCCTACACACGGGCTACACTCCACTGAAGAAGTGAAGGCCTGAAATATTTTTCTATGTTAAAGTTGATCATAGGATGAAAGGCAAGAAGGCCGCTTACTGTTGTTTAACACTCTCGAACGAAATTGGATATGATTTTGGATCTCACTCGTGTATTCGTTTCACAGGTGACGACACTAATTAGGTTCATTGCCATTTGACTTCAGTATTCTCAGTAAAGGAAAACAAAATTATTCAAAGTAGTTAAGAAAAAAATTGTGCATAATCAAATTCCCACATTAGAAGAGAAAAAAAGGTTATATTCCAAGAGTTTGGGTGAGCACCATCACCCTCTTCAGTGGTCACCTAAACTGTTGAAATAAAACATTTTCGTTTACTTTGTGAAAATTATATTAAATTAATCGTCGTTAAGCAAGTGTGATTCCTTCAGTTAAACTAGAACATTACGTCCTTATTTTTATTCATACAACCCATGTAATAATGAGAAAATGAGAGATGAGTGACATTGCTTGAATAGTGAGTGTAAAGGAAAGAGAGTTGATGAGAACATGAGCGTGAGAAAGTGTTCCATGTGTATAGACATTGCCAGTAAATGGTGTGAGGGTAGTGTTAAGAATGCAAGATAAGAAAGAATATACATGAATTGTGCCATTAAATACTGCCTGTGATGATGGAGTGTTGGTACAGTCGAAATATTAAAAATATCTACAAAATTTACCTTCCATCATCGTATCAATGATGCTAAAAGAATCCAACACATGTATGATATTATAAGTAGCTAAGTATGAAGCACAGACAGTGTCGCCTTCACGTGCAACATTTTATATGGTTCATATTACTACTTTATTTGTAGGAATATAGTAACGGAAGGGAATTACGGTGAAGTTTTAATTTTGGCTATGGGAGAGGGAAATCATTTAGAAGAAAGTACAAATAACTAGTGAGTGTGAGGAGAGTGCTGGGGGTGCGAGAGAGTAGCTAGCGAGTGCGACCACCACCGCTGGCAGGCACACCACACCACACCACTCACACGCACACACCCTCCTCCACCGGCCACCACACTGCCTCTGGCCTCCCCACACACATACACACACACACACACGCACACACCCGCACCCTCCGCCATCGCTAACGTGGCGAACTTACACACGCACTGACGAACGCACGGCACTCTACCCCCGTTCGCTCCGTCCCCCCTGCCCTCTCTCCTTCTCTCTCTTTCCCCCGCCCGGTCCCCCTCCCTCCGATGTACCTGCGCTCGCTCACCTGTAGCGGGAGGAGGAGACAGTCGTGCGGCAGAAGCCTTAACGTGCACACCGCCTCTCTGTCCGCCGCCCCGCTGACACCCCTGGCCTTACGCTCGGCTGGACCCCTCAGTCATAATCCTACATTTTCCGGATAGGGGTCGCCGCTCCCCTGACACGACCCCCTGGTGAAGTGACTGGAATCTGCTTTGTGGAGTTGGTGGTCACATTACAAGGCCCAGTATCGAGTTTGCAAGACCAAAAACAAGCAATAGACCTATGGGAGTTTTGCACATTCGGACGTCCGTCGGGATTGACTAGGAATACATGTGACCCTTTGACTCACACAGTGCAATGGTGGTGGTCACTCTGAAGTCGTGAGGAGCAGCTGATGGTGTGGGCGGTGGTCGTTTTGCCTCCGTGTGTGCAGTGCCTCGATCCTCACACTTATTCTTGTGGTCGTGCGTGAAAGGTTCCTCGGTGATTATATGAATGGAGTGCCGTAACGTGTGGATTTCAAGAATGTGGTAAAAGAAATATAAACAAACAGTGGTTGAATATTGTGGTCACTCTCCTACCTAACCATCCATCGAGTCGAGGACATTGGTGGTGATTCTTCATCTCAGTGACCCGTGTTGTTGTTGGTTGGTTGGTTGGTGTGACCCGTCGTGGTGTCACCATCAAGTGTGTGAACTCAGACTAATCCGGGCTGACCTGTCAAGTGAGGCAAGTGTGGGGTCAGGAAGGCTGGATGCGAGCCATGACGGATCTTGACACCCCCAGCGCTGTCGTCTGGCCCAAGTGGTGTTATTCCAGTAAGTCAGCTTGGTATCATTCCCGTAAGTCGAAACTTTTATTACTTGACTAATCATTATTGTAAAAATTTCCACTAATGCCAATCAGTAGTCTCTCTCGCTCGTAGGCACAATCAGCTGTTATGAATTAAGTGTTAGTGTTATGTATACAATAGTTGCTAGTGAATAAGTGACACAAGTAGTGAATTCTGTGCATAAGTTTAAGGTGGTGTAGATAAGTTAGAAATTGCCGACGAGTGTTATATGTAAACTCCCGTACACTTCTGCATCCCAGTAAAAAAAATTCTACTGGGACATTAGCGTGGACACCTTAAAAAATAAATTCTGCGGGACGTCCCCATACGATCCGTTCTCCCTCTTCATTGACTCCGTTAACCTATTCATCCTTTTCACTCTCTTGACGCCGTAGCTCTTAATGGTTTTGCTATCTTTTCGCAGTGTTAGTGTATGCAATATGAGATGGTACCCAAAATATTCATTATTGCAGAATATGCTGATCTCACTACCAATGTTGTGTTCTGGATTAATCAGGTGTTCAAATGAGGGGTTAAAGAGGGAGGGACAAGTTCAAAAGGAGTGAGTCACATAGTTTTTAATAAGTGTGAGAGGAAAGCAGATTATTTTAAGTCACTCCCTTTATTTTCTTCTCCTTCACCACAAGACGCTGATCAAATCCAAACCACAACTATGGGTGAAATGTTCCGTCAGTTCCCAGAATAGTCACCAACATTTATGTATAACGAGGAGGCTTTGGTCAAAATAGAATGATGTGGTTTCTTTCATTCAGAAAGGGGAAAATACAAAATGTCTAGCCAGTAAATGAAAATATATGTATGCTTGTCGATTGCACAAGGGACATACAAGACATGTGACCAAAGAGGATTTATAAAATGGTCAGGTAATTGGAAAAATCAAATGAGTTCTTGGTGAGGAAAGATTAATTATTTTTATCGACTACATAAGGGGCACTGTGTTATAGAACCACTTATCATTCGAAGACCATAATTTTCATAATGATAATATGTTTGTAATAAAGAGATCGACTTATATCTGTCCTAAATTCAGAAATATGCAATTTTTCAACTGCACAATGAACGCCAAGTTATAAAGTTGTATGACTGAATTTGTTCGACGAAATTCTCCTCCTCCCTAAATTAAAGTCGATTATACTCTGTGACAGATGTGTTGACTTAGGACCGAAGTGGCGTCAGAACCCTCTAAATATTGTCATAATCTATGCTTTGAATCACAGCACCTTGTATGTTTTTCTTTTCTTTATTGAAGAAGGTCCCCAATTAATGTTGTCACCAGCAAAATGAAATATAAAGTGAGACTTACAAAATCACGTTAAATTTCGTCGTTCAAGACGCCTAAACATAATTATATTTCATGAAAACGTTAGACTTTGCGACCTCAGCCTCTTCCTCCCTTGGTGAAGTGGAGTGTTGTCAATGTCTGCATCAAGAGGCCACAAGTCCAAAGTAAGGCAGATATCAGTGCGAACAATGACGGACGACCGAGACACACCCGCCTCCTGCCGTCAGATGTAAAGGCATTATTTTGCTCACAGAATCTGACTCCCCTTCATTCATTCGACCATGATAAAATTATTCGTTCTTTGGGTTGAACATGATAGGGCCAAGCTTATAGTGGCTGGGCTATATATCGTCTTCCTACTTAAAAACATGTATGTTATCCTCCAAGTTATATGAATGAGTTTTGTTTGTCCAGATTCGCCATTAACCCAAACGCCATAAATCAAATCATGGAAAATATAGAGAATAGACACAAGTGTATATTCAAGTTGGTAATGTAACTCTTCTTCTACACTGAGCCTTTTCTGATATTCATTATACTGAGAGAATTACTGTTCCCATTATGCTTAGTGTTTGAGGGTACTCCAGGATTAGCACCTTGTGTAGTGTTAAGCCCTAATCATACAGTATATTTATGACAACATACGAAGCCTTGACTCGGTACCATACTCTGTATTTGTATAAATTAGCCTTTGTGGTCAAAATATCAGGCATAATATTAATATACAGTGTGATAGTGGTAACTTTAATTATGAAACTAGTGTTGTTATATGTATAAAAGAGTTATTGATGCATACGTACTATACTTAAACTACCAAGAAACTGAGGTAACTACTGTACACTGTCTAGCCCTTAAGACGGCAATTTTCACTGTGTTTCACTGCCGCCAGCTGATCGTGATTTCTCGTGCCGATCACAAGTTTCTAAACCCTTGGCCCCCTTGTGCCACTGTATCTGACGGAGGGTGTTTGTTTCTGTTTTACTGAAGCACTTATAACCCCCCCAAAAAAAAATTACCCTCTTAACAAGTAATTTAGGTTTTTCCAGGTACAGTCACCCCCAATAGTCCTGCAACACATCCGAATGAAATGGCCTCACAAAATTATACCGTACGAGAACTGTCATACATGTTGGCCTCTGTAATATTAATTCATAAGTTACATTCAAATGACTCACTATAATTCACCTAATGCAGGACTTTTGATCATGACTGTGCCACCACTAACAGCATTCATCGTCCTTGGTTCTGTAAAACACGACAACTTTAGCTTGGATGAAGGACGAAGTGTTGTCCAGACTCTCGGATAGGAAGAACTGTCCACCTTGATTAGGGTCTTAGATGGCTGATTAGGTGTATATATGGGCAGCAACAGCGTCTGTGTGTGGGTGTGGGTGTGGGTGTGGGAGTGGGCGTGCGTGTGGGGGCAGCGAGCGTGTGGTCGTGGACGTGAGGTTCGAAAACCTTAATTATCGTCTTCAAATTAAGCCCTTATATTAAATTTGCTACATAATGATCCTTACATACTCGACAGGCAGGAGAATGAAGCACCAGTTTGTTTGAGATAATTAGATCAACGTTGTTACATATTTATCCTGTGTTTATTGTTAAGATGAGACCTTGTTGTGTCTATGAAAATGACGTCACATGGGTCCCTGATTTCCTCATCCCTTCATCCTCACTCTGTCAGCCTCTCGTTCCAAAATAACAATATTGTCCAGGCTTCCGGGCTCTAAATACCACTTTCTTGACATCAGTAAACAGCACAGTGATAGTTGCTTACCGGAGGGACCTGAATCCCTATGTATCGTTCAGGGTCGTATCCTCAAATTTCATGAAGGCTTTAAAATCTTCAAAAGCAAGAGTTCATTAATTAAGTCAGCGGCAGGAACCAACAGCAGCTTCCATGAGTCTGGCATAAACGCCTCGCAAGCATCCAGTTGTAATCATCGTATCAGAGGCTGCCTCATCGTGCGCCAGGGTTGCCCCTTTATCCATCCTGTTCTCTCTTTTATGACTGATAAATAAACTATCTCTATCTCCCCCTACCCTCCCACTCTCATTCTCTTTGACACACACACACACAGAAACCGTCACGCCCAACCCCGGAATGCCTGTCAATCACTCACCCTCAGTCTCCCAGATGCTTTCCGACCGACCGTCCTACCCACCTACCAGAAGTCACGGGCTTACTAGTAGTTACAAGGGTAGGGAGGGTCGTTTGGTGACGCTCGGGGGAAGGGTAAGGGTCACTTCAGAAGGAGGATAATTTTAGGGAAGAAATCACCTTTGGTTGGGAGTTCGCTTCAGGGGAAGTGGTTGAGTAGGTAGAATAGATACCTTGTAAGCAGTTACTCAAAATTTCTAATGTTTTCCTAATTGTTTGAAGTTTGAAAATATGTGTCTAGGCATCTGATGCAAAACTGGCCAAGATTTTGGACCTTTCTTAGTACTCTAAATTATTTCACAGTTAGAGACTAACATTATATTTAAGGATCATTTGAATAGTTCAGATTACATCATCAACCTATCACTAGTGTGTGTCTCCTATGTGTGTATCGATATTTATGTCCTCAACTGTACGCCCGAGTGAAAAGGAAGATGGATAGAGTTAAGTAGTAGGGAGACAAGGATGTGGGAGGGACGTGGGTAGTGGTTGAGGAGGTGGGTTAGGGGTGCTCAGTGGGGTCAGGGATAGGGGGTGGATCGAAGAGAGGGTCAGGGACAGTGAGGTGAGTGATGGTCAGGGAGGTGTGGAAGATGATGGTAGGGTGGAAGCAAGAGAAGAGAAGAGTAAAAAAACATGGAGGAGAAATAGGAGAAGAGAAATATAGATAAGGAGGACAACAGAAGAGATAAGAGGATGGGGAATGACAGGATGAAGGAGGTAGGGATAGGCCGAATTAAAAGGGTTAGTGACAGTGAGGTGGGTAGTGGCATTGGGGTCAGGAAGGTGTGTGTCTGTGTGTGTGTGTGTGTGTGTGTGTGTGTGTGTGTGTGTGTGTGTGTGTTGGGGATGAGCCAAGGACAGGGAGGCGAAGGTTGTTGGTGGGGGCAGAAAGACCCTATTCACAGTGGGGACTGGGTTGGTTCTTGTCTAGTTAGTTAATTAACAAAGTAGTGGGCTGCCTGCCAGTAGCTTGCTTACCTACTCTGCTTACTTGTGTGCCTTTGATTACCCTGATTATTTTTTCTTGATTACATGAACTTCTTTCGTGTTCATTTATCTATCACTGGTACACTTTAAACTTTAATACTATATTTTTTTTCGTTATAATTATCAAGCTAGTTCACTTGAGCAATGCAGTATAAGCTAATGCTAATAGAATATTGTATAGGGTGCAAGTATTTTCTGACTGCTTATTGAACGAGAACATTAGTTTAGGCGAAAATGTTTGAGTCCCAGGATAGTGACATGAAACTAACCGCAACTGGTCTTTAGAATACCTTCCTTCCTTTAATCGTGGGTGTTAATTTGGCAGTGACGCTTCGAATGCCATCGCTACGTCGTAAACATATTGGTTGGATGGGAATTCCTTGGCTCTGAACTGAACACTGGTATTTCGATGAACTGTTCGGCAGGAGGAAGCTGTCTGGTCTGAACACACAAAGTCTTCTGACGACATGCAAACTTTCTATTCCCTGACGTTCCTCATGCACTTGATGGTATATTGGTGGACTATTAATTCCTGTAAATTATGACACGAAAAGGATTTCTTATAAGTAACACTGGGCTATTTGTTTCCTGGCATTGATTAGAGAAGTCAGTAGCCTTCCAATTCATCAACATCATTTCCATACAGATATCCTTAGCGTTCATTTAGTATTTCGCACCAATAACTTTGAGACAAAATTGAGGTCAGTTCATCTGGAAATGACTTGACGTAAATGATCTCAGTCTTGTTGTCTAGACTTACCCTGGTCCTGCATTCTACTTTCTGTGTGGTCTTCCCTTCTACGTGTAATTCCAACTTAATCCTTCCCTCTCGTTTCAGATTATATCTTCCCTCTAGTTCTTGTCTGGTGTTGCCCATCTTGAATACTCCTCTTGTATCATTTCTGAGTATTTCCTTGGACTCCATCCTAGTGTAGTCCTGCCGTGGTCCAGAGGTCAGGCCAGATTTGCCACCTCCACCAGAAGCGTCCGGTCACTTGAGTGCCGACGACACCTGGGCCAGGGACGATGGGGCCTCCTCGCCTCGCCGCCCAATTGTCAGTCCATATGACGTTCCCCGGCCGCCTTGGCGTACCTGACCGGAATGTGTACAGGGATAATGGTGACGGAGCTGCTCGATGACAGTGGAGGTGGAGGAGGAGGAGGAGGGTTGGTTGGTTGGTTGAGTAGTGAAGGGAACACTCTCTGGATGGTAAATTAAATGGCTGCTGAATACTACAACCAATGCTACAAAACAGATTCTCAAGTTGTAACACAAAAGTAGTCTGGTTGATGGCATAGCTTGAAGAAAGAAGCAGCCCTTCAATGTACCGGTACGAGATTCTCCCCTTAAAGCACTGGGCTCGTAACATAGTGCTTATAGGTTCCAGTCCGCATTACGAGAGGGACTGAAATAACTGGGTGGCTCTGAGTGTACATGAATGGAATCAGTGAGCGCGAGGTGTTCCAGCCAAGTGACATTGCTCTCATGTCATCTATATTTTGGATGGTTGTGTTTATATCCTTCTCCCAGACTCAAGTGACGTCACCAGAACATTAAGAGGGTAAAGGCTGTGTTTACCTGCGTGTCTAGTTAATAAACTACTTTCTTTTAGGGCTACTGTGAAACGTAAAGTACCTATGCAATATTTTACATATTTTTTCTCAAACTACGTAATAGTTTCAGTATTCAGCTGGTGGTACAGATCCCTCTCAAATACATTAGAGACCTTCTCAAAGAAACTACCCTTCTCGAGTACACGTTTTATAGGTCAGGCAAAGCTTGGCTAAATTAGGATAGATCAAGTCACACTCGAGTCAGAGAAAATATGAAAGGAGAAAACTGACCTGTGATTCCCTTCATTTTGAGGAACTTGGGACTAATGCGCTCCTGTACGGTCGTCATCCCATCTGTGCGGCTCCACCCTTGTCAGCCCTTCACTAGCGTCCTCCTATTTACCCAGGTCGTGTAAATCCCTGAATCAATTTAGTTAGCGTCCGGGACCCAGCTGCTGACCCGCCCATGTCTTGTGTTGTTGTCTGAATAGCGGGTTGCTTCCTTCTGTTAGCCTGGGTATCATGAATTAGTGTCTATTTCTTTTCATCCTGGCGAAAAGACACCATTTTTCATCTACGTAGTATGACCTTAAATAGATGTTTCGCATATATTTCGGTGTTTAGTGTTGCAGATTACATTGTAGCTACGTAATATGCCTGGTATTGCCTTATATATGACCGAAAAAGCCAAAATATTAATAAGAGAGTTGATAGATTTTCGTCAGATAAAAAAAAAACATGAGTATGGTGCAATATTCTTCTTCCTTTATCTTCCGTCCCTCACTGTCATAGTATACGCAAAGATTTGAAAAAATACCATCAAATCTAGACAGAACAGGACACATGAAGGTGTTGACAACCATTTTTTCTCGTGTTTTTAAGGCATTAAATTGCACCTAGGTCTCGTAAGCAGAGAAGAATCCGAGTTCAATCCACGGTCGGGTTCTACATGGAATGGCATTTATAGTTGTTTGTGACTTTAAAAAAAAATCAAACAATGGCTCAGAAATAAGTCGCATACACAGAGGGACAAGTCTGCTGCCTTAATTTGGCCTGGAGTTCGAAATCCGGTTCCCAATGCGTCAGCGAGAAATGACATAAGGCAGGGCAGGTCAGAAGTGTTCTCAGGTCCGGGTTGCTTTCTGCAAGGGTGTGGGTTCGATATTTCTTTGTTTGCTTAAAAAAATGAAAGGATGTATGATTGCTCTGTTAAAATTGAACGAAGATATGCTTCCTAGACTACAAATGAAATGGTCTGTGCTTTTTTTGTGGTAAATCATGACACGAATTAATGTTCTTCCTCCCCTTCTTTCTCCTCTCATATTTTCCATTCCTTCCTTCCCTTTTCCTTCCATTTCGACTCACTACCTCTTCCCATTACTCCCCCTTTTCTCCAATCCCTTCTCTAGCACCCATTCTTTCTTTTCTTTTTTCTTCCTCATCAAGTCGACTGCCTATCTCTTCCAATTTTTCCTTCCCTGTCTTCCAATCCCTTTTCTGACATCAATTCTTTCTTTCCTAACCTTTTATTTCCTGTCCTCCTCTCCCGTTCTTTCTTTCGTCTCCTCTCCCATTCTTTCTTTCCTCTCCTCTCCCATTCTTGCTTTTCTCTCCTCTCCCATTCTTTCCTCTCCTCTCCTCTCCTATTCTTTCTTTCCTCTACCCTTCTCCCATTCTTGCTTTCCTTTCCTCTCCTCTCCCATTCTTTCTTCTCATCTCCCATTCTTTCTTTTCTCTCCTCTCCTTTCTCCCATTCTTTCTTTCCTCTACCCTTCTCCCATTCTTTCTTTTCTCTGCTCTCCCATTCTTTCTTTTCTCTCCTCTCCTTTCCCCCATTTCATGTTGTTGGGTTTCCTGGGCAAAGATCGTCCTGTGCGTGTTGTCACTTGGCTCGGGTCGTTGATCATCCTGTCAGCTGGAAAGTGCTATGTGTCATGAATGTGATTAGAGGGAATGAAGTCGTACATTGGTGGAATTGTATCGTGTGATTAATGAACTACACACACACACACACACACACACACACACACACACACACACACACACACACACACACACACACACACACACACACACACACACACACACACACACACACACACACACACATTTTCCTTCTGGTATCACTGCATATATGTGTTATTGGTATCAGAGTTTCTATATTCTAGGTTGATAATGTTCTCGACAATTTTTTTTTTTCTTTTCATTTCTGTGAATCAATAACTTTGCCTTCTACTTGTGAGGAGTAGTCTCCTGTTGCCAAACTTGAGGGTTATTTATTCGTT
This sequence comes from Petrolisthes manimaculis, assembly GCA_034508575.1. Taxonomy (NCBI): domain Eukaryota; kingdom Metazoa; phylum Arthropoda; class Malacostraca; order Decapoda; family Porcellanidae; genus Petrolisthes; species Petrolisthes manimaculis. Next base: position 96,413 of record JAWZYT010000780.1, on the reverse strand, counting down.
CAAAATATACTAGAAAACATCCAAACTCAGTATTACTAATAGGAGATCAGCTTCATGGCACTGATTTGAGGAATCAGTTGCACTCTAATTTGCTGTCATGAGAACATCCTCTTAATATTTCATAAGAAAAATAATACAATGGATAACTTCAGTGTCTTAGTTAAGTCGCACAGGACGAAGAAAAAGAATGAGGAAATCCTGTCCCTCTGATAATTAGGCAACACTTTGTTCAATTTTACAGTTCATAATTATTTGTCTCTAAGTTGGCAAGTCACACACGAACAGCTGCAAGAAAGGGGACATGTGGTGGCCCTGTGTCCGTTTTAAATGTCAGGATCTCTTTCAAGGGAGTTGTCCTTTACGTTATAAGGAGTAAATACACACTGGCCAGACGTAAACTGTTCCAGATTAAATCGTTTAGCAGAGGTTAGGGGTCGGGATATTTCGACAAATCTTTTTTTTTCCTTAAAGGGTCGGGATATTTCGACAGGGTTATTTTTTTTTCAGGAGTCAGGATATCTCGATGGGTTCTTTTCTCCAGTGGTCAGATATTTCAACAGAACTCTTATTTTTTTCTTCTTGTACTGCTCATGTGTAGATTAGAGAGAGGCAGTCAGTGGAGCGAGGAATTGTAATAGTCTAATAACAATAACTGGGCTGAGAAAAGGTTCATACCCATATATGGTTTCATTCAGCTGTTTTTCAGATAAATATTTCTGTATTGAGAAAGTTAAGGACTACAGAAAAGTATCTTAATAAATGTTCTCACCTGTGAGGATCCAGTGCCCAGCCCAACAAGGGTATGGAAGGGTTGGCGGCCATACCAGGGCACCTCCTCTCACCCGTGACTCTGAAATGACCACCTTGGTAATGCTGTACTTTCCGAACGGTGTCATTTTGATGCTGCTCGATAAAACTGTGACTCGTTCCTTTGTGGTAATGTCTGGGGGTCCTCTCGCTCCAAAACTTTCCCTTTGTTAGTATTTTTTTGGATTTTGTTCCTGAAGAGAGGGACAATTTGGGTGCTCTCAGGACTGTAGGAACAGAGATAGCAATCAAGAGGAGCAGGGAAGACATTGCTGGAGAGGCAGGGAGGAAAGACAGAATAAGAGGGACAGGGCTGCCTTAGACAGAATGCATGAGGAGAACAAGATACGTTTGAAACATTTTGTTTTAGTTTCATGTTTCGGTTATTAACAATGGTATCTTATACTGTTACAAGGACATGTCCTAATAAAAACGAAAACATAAACAAGGCAATTTTTTCCGTTAAATTTACATTGATATTGTCCACTTTACATAAAGTTGTAAAAGACGAGAAAATCCCTCCTTTCAAAAAAAGTAGGGAGCGTTTATAACTAGAAGCACTTCAAAGCAACCTTCATACCGTCTGCTACCAGCGAGTATCAACCAAAGGGTTTGTATTTAGCCTCCAGCAAGAGGAGGAATAAACGAATGGTCATGTAATGGTTCTCCTGAAATCACTATCATCAATGGACGGTTTTTTGTTTTAGAAATTACCCTACTGCCCTATTGCATTCAAGGTCTCTTCAAGGGACAATATAGTACCTACATGTAGAGTCGTAGACAAATATGAAGCCATCTCGTGTACACTGAAAGTAGTTACTGGTACAGAAAAAGTGCTCAAACATAATGCTATGAAAAGCAAACGCACATTTACAAACATACATACACAGGTAGATTATAAAATATTCGATTCAAATAGATTACTTACAATTATACTCTTACACTGAAGGCACACATTTACGCATACACAGAATTCTACGTTCACAGTGATGTACACATATCTGAAGGAGCTTGATATTAAACACACACACACACACACACACACACACACACACACACACACACACACACACACATACCAGAGGAGGTCTAATTTGCCGCTGTGCTATGGGGAGCGACGGACTGACCTGGTGAACACAGACAAAGCACACATACCTTCCCAGCACTGTACACTCACCGCCATGCACCGTAACCGCACGTCAGAATGTGTACACCAGCTCACGCATACAGTACACATGCACTTGTCACTGAAGATATACACTCACGTATACACATTTTTCTCTCTCTTTTAATATCAAAAGGAGTATTTGCACATTGGAAACGGAAAGAACTTACACAAAATTAACATGTATATATGAGGCCTCTTTATATAAAGTGTTCAGTGCTTTAATCTTCCATTAACATCTTTGGTTTGATCTCTCCCCAAAAGAGCTTAACACAGCAATGAACATAATATATTCCTCTAAAATTGACCCAGACAGTCGAGATGGTGAAACGATACGCACGGACCCCGTAGAGTTTTAACCCTTTAATTAAGGAAATGCCCTGGTGAGTGAAGATATGAATTACCTTCACAACATGGATAAGGAACAATTAAGTCTATGGTGTAAAAAAGCGCATATATTATCATGTATAAGGCATCAGAGAATGTTTTAGGATAATTTTTATATTTTACATATAAGTAAATTATAATTGTAACATACAGTATATTATTTAATCAGTGGAATTCATCGACGTGTTATTCAAAATATTCAAAGCTTCCATCAGCAAAATATGAAAAGCCAGACTAACTCTCTATACTATAGCGTGTAGTAGCAGAGTCCTCTATAGAGACCCCGTAACACTCGTGGTAGGATTATGAGATGACAAAGTACCCCATTGCCATCTACTGCACGAGGCTAATTAATACACACTACCACAAGGGCGGATAAGACGGCTACAGAAAGTTCTACGACCCTCACGTTCCGTCGCTCGTCTGGCACCTGACCAAACTCGTGAGGAGGAAAGTGAAGGTGATGATACGTTCACTGGCCATTACATTCTCTGGCCATTACGTTCTCTGGCCATTACGTTCTCTGGCCATTACGTTCTCTGGCCATTACGTTCTCTAACCTTTCACCGTTTAAAAAATGAACCTGTGTACTATAATCTATTTCTTAACTTGGCTATAATGTACTGGCTCCCTTATATTTTATTTTGTCTTTTTCGGTATATATTATTCATTCAATGCAGACAAATTATACTAAATACTCACACAATCAGGTCGCCTATATCTGCTGGTTCACTGTTGCTTTCTCCCGCTTGTTTCTAATATAAAGCATATTTTTCCAGACCTGTTTCACATTTTTAAGTGACCAAACCAGCTTTAAGATCTCTGGCATTCCTGGCTGGTTGGCTGGATGTATGGCTGGCTGGCTGGTTGGCTGTCTGGTTGGCTGGCTGACTCACAGGTCTGACTGGGGCGGGTTGAGCCACGCGTCGCGGCCTCCCATAGTCTATCTCTCTTTTCTCCTAATACTGGGGGAGGAGGAACCGTAATTGTTTTATTGATGGAAGGAGGACCGTGACGGCGTGGCCCCGAGGAGTGCCGTGCTAGGAAGGGAGAGCGTCGGTTGGTGTAATTTATTCTGCTTCTGCCTGATGGCCGGCCACCGCTGTATCCAGACCAGACCAGACGGCTGTAGAAAGTCGGTCGGTCCATGTCCACCTGTGTGTGATTTTCTCTGAGTGGTTGTTTGTGTGACGAGGGTGTGGAGTGGACCCAGGTGTTTTGGTAATCAGTGGTGGTGGTCACTTTATGATAGGGCTTGTCATCGTGTCGCCGAAGCTGTGGTGTTTCTTTATCCTGATGCATATGTACCGATTTCCTTCTGAGTACTTAATATGATCTTAGATACATTTATAGCGTACTGTCAAGTGTCTATGATTCACAGATTAGTGCATAGCTGTTTCCATGTTAGGTGTAGTTTGCCTAGGATCGCAATAGTAATACTGAATAAAGCAAAGAAAATTATATAGAAGAAGTCGGTACATTTTCACCAGGTAGACAAAAATTGAATTTAGTCTGGACAGTATCGTGGTATGATGAGATTGAAATGATTGAAATGAATACCCTTTAGTATGATGTCGTATTTGTCCTCTGTTTATCTAATGCTTCATCTCAGTGACCTAATTTTTTCCGCTGTTTACATGAATGATCTTGAAGATATAATGATATATCTGTCGCCTTCCTTAAATAATTGGTTTATTTTATATTGTCTTTTCTATTCGATCTGGTTGTTATCTTTCCTCATCATATCTTAACAATTTGTTTTTCTCCTCTCTTCGTATCTGTGAATATCCTGACGAATCGTTTCTGTAAGAAGGTTCCTTCCTATTTTCATACCGGAAGATGTTATGCAAGAATGATACGCTTGCTTGTGTTTGAGTGTTATTGCGTGTGTTATGGTGGTTGAGGAGTGAGGTGCGCGGTGTGGTGGATGTAGTGTGTGGTGTGGCTGGGTGAGGTGAGTAGCTGGGAGCGGGGACGCGTGTGCCGCCCCTCCGCCACACGTCACTGGCAAAGCTGCGGTGACCCTACGCCCCTTGCGGTAGCCGGCGGCACTGTCAGTAGGGGAGAGCGGAGGCTGGGATGGCGGGGGGCAATTTTCTCAAGTATCTCATAATACGAGGTATAATTCTCCTCGATTCGCACTAGGTTAGGTTAAGGTCAGGTTAGAGTAGGACTTGTTAGATTGGGTTTTGCTATGTTTGGTAAGATTAGGCAGAGTTGGTTCAATTAAGTAAATCAGAGCAGATATAGTTACAATATATTATAGTGAGTAAAATTATCCCTAGCAAAAAGAAATGGGGTATTCTCTTTCCCCACTCTGAGATACTTAGGAATGCTGACGGGGAGGGGAGGGGAGGATATAGAGGGTGCGGCTGACAAGCCCTTATGACCGCCCAGTGGCCGCTGCAAGGGACGCCCCGGGCCGCTACCATGGCTGCCGTAGCGGGACTAAAGTCGTGAGCCCCGGGCCAGAGGTCACAGCCTCCTCCGGGCCACGTCCCAACCCAACCCAACCCTCTCACTCCCCCTACACTAACTAACACGCCCAGCAAGGAATACCAGCATCACCATAACTAGTGTGACACTTCTTGGCGTATTATTATTCACTACTGTGGTCCTTCAGATTATTTATAGTTGTTTATTTCCTTATCTCGTTGACTGGGATATATATTTATCATTTATAATAATAGGTTTTATAATATTAAATTACTGCTTAAGCCATATATGAAAGAACAACTGGTATGAAAAGTTTTGTGTATATATATAATTATATCGTTCGTGGGCAGTCATGTTTGTGCTAGTTGTTGTTGTTGTTGTTGTTCCGCGTCCGGGCTGGCAGGCAGGTAAGCTTCCTGTGATACGAACTTCCTCTTTGCTAGTGACCATCTGTGAGGCGGCAGGTGGGATACGGAGCTCGCGGTCGTAAACAACGAACCTCTATTTCCTGAACAGAATGATTCCTCGAGTATTGTATTCCGGCCAGTCCTTAGAGAGCATTACACATCCTCGACACATGTACAATACTAGCATGCGATCACTTACATCCCTCTTTGATAATGGGAACAAATTCTTTACTCGTCTATCCTCACAGCTCATAAAGGTTTGTTTGTTAATCCAAACCTCCAGATCTAATTAAATAAAATGTTAAAGGAGATAAACAAAATTCGATGCTGATAAGAAAAACTAACGATACCTAAGAAAAGGTTTGGATGCAGATGTTATGAACTGTTTATTATTCTCGTAGCCTCTGCTCTTTCGTCACCGGGACACCCGAGAGCCTACAGCTGACCTGCAAGGGTCTCCCCCTCCTCCTCCAAGCTCCGTAGACGGATGAGAGGCAGTGGTGACCTGGCCCGCCCCTACCCCAAGGGGTCGCCCGTAGCAGCCACGCCCACGTGCATTCCGATACAGACCGATAACAACCATAACTTGGAAGGTGCAATTACTAGGCCGAGGGATCGAGGGTGAGTGGGCCAGGTAAGATGTAGCAAACCGCACCTGGCCATCCCCGACTAAAGGATAAGACGGTCATAAATATATAGACGAATATGTATATTCCGCCTTTAGCTGCGCATTGCTTAACCTGCAAGTAATAAGGGAGTATAGGCTAGAGAGAAGAGGCGGACTCTGCAGCGAGCTCATGTTGCCGCTACAGCAGCGATGCTTAGAGTGATCGCTGGCAAGTTTTCATCCGTGGTCCCGTCACCCATACCGCCTGCCTGATGCACGATGATGTTACTCTCTTGTGATTACCATCAGCTTTCATATCCCAAGTTGATCCCTTGAGATGTTTCATTAGTCGAATATTACTTTTTTCGAGGAATTATCTAATGCATCGTATATGCGAGAATAATACAGTAGAATTAACATCACAAATGAACATCATTGACCAATGAAAAAGTAGATGCTTTCCTTTAGGAGCGGCCCTGCAAGTGGATTGGTTGGAGAGTTGTGACGTCATTAAGTTACTGACATCTCTCGTGTTTTTACGAATAATAATATTGAGCACGTAATGACGCAACTTTAATTCTGCAATTACTACTATTCTTAATGTCGTGAAATATTAGATATTGTAAATATTCCACTGATGGATTGCACAATTAATTCCCTTATTCTGAGCGAGGGGCCAAGCCTGGGGTGACAGAGGCGGGCAGCCGTGCTACAAAAAGTGGTCAGGGCGGTGGCGGGTCAGCGGGCGAGGATGGGGTCAAGGGTACAAGGGCCTGTGGGGGAGGGAGGGTATGGGGAGGAGACCCCTGAGGCGGCCAGCCCAGGATCAGGCCCAGATGCCACCCAGGCAGTACTACGTCATCTAGATCACATGTCAGGGAGGTCCATCCGAGTGAGCCCTTGGCCCTCCTCGCTACCGAACATTCTCAATCCCACCCCAACCCCCCCACACCCGCGCCCTTCAGCACTGCACGCCGCCCCACCCGCAAAATTGGAGTTGTAAAACCTGTGGGCGTGTGTGGTGGTTGGTCTGAGAGGCAGGTTATGCCTCACACCCAGGCTAATGTGTGTCCCTGGGGCGAGGACATGTCACACCGTGGCAGAGGTCAGGCCACCCCCCGCGGCACAACACACTCACACATGCTCTTTGTCTCCTTCTCAAGTCTTGTCGAAACACAACAATTTTTGCAAAGAAAGGTCATGTCGGGTGTGTGCGTGATGAGGGTGTGTCAGAGGGGCGTGAGTGGCATCATGCTCGTGTAACGTGCACGTGCCAGCGATCTCACCTCAACTCACCTCATCAACCACCATCATCACACTTTCTCGTCCACACTAATGTAACATAGGCCAGTAAAACTAATTTAAACGCTAATATAAATACCTAGTGATGTATAATCATAATTTCCTTTTTCCAGAAAACAAACACAATCACTCACACACACACATACTCACACATATAGCCTACACACACACCACACATGCACACACATACATACAGTCACATGACCTTACTGACCCCGTATCTTTTTGTGTTGCAGGTAACCAGGTGGAAAGCGAGTCAGCCCAAGACCTGGCGCTCAACAACAACAACACACCCATCACCAAAGATAAGGAGCAGGCTGCGGTCGCTGCCGCTAACGCCGCGGCTGCCGCAGCCTACGGCGCCAAGGGCCGCAAAAAGGTGCGGCGCGAGGTGCCAAACGGTGCCCGCACCGAGGACAGAATGCCCTCTGATTCCTCCAACGACGTCAAGTCTGAGAGATTATCACCTGATCCAGGGAGCGACGCCCCCCATAATACACACGCAACTCCCAGTCCTTCAGTCTCCCCCAAGTCTCCAGCCTCACACCGCACCCGTACGCCCTCCTTCCCCGGCACGCCCCCCAACCCTGCCTTCACGCCGCCCGCCGCCATCCCCACCGCCTACGACCGCTTCAGTCCAGCGTCTTTAGGCGGGGTGGGCGGCCTTCCGGGCGGCCCAGGGGCCATCAAGCAAATGGAGTCCCTGATGAACAGAAATTGCTCTGATCTCATGCGGTCCCTCGCTGCCAAGTACAACAACAGTAACCCCAATGAGTGAGTAGAACCTCATCACTGTCTCCTTTTATGTCTCCTCACATCACCCTCACCTCTCTCAGAAAACTCATAAACTGTCCATCACTCTGTCTGCTGTAGTCGTCCCCAGCCGTCTTCTTTTCTGGCCGGGCTACACACACCCTCTCAGCCTCATATCACCTCTCAGTGTCATCTCGGGTAGGAGTTTAAAAGAGAAAAAAGATACTCTAGACCGGGAACGAGAAACCCCGCCGTGATGTGACGTTATCAGGGCCGACCTTCTGCCCCTTCAGGAACATTCTTTACACTAGGTTACCATAAACTCTCTCCCTCATGCGATAGCTCTATGTAAAGTCTACGGAGCCATCACGCTGATAATCATTATTATGTGGCACAAAATGACTTAATTCTGTAATCTGTCTTTGGCCTTTCACCGTGTATATTTTTATTGTCTTGGCTGCTTTCTACATAAACTGGAAGAATACATATTTCTCCAAACTAAGATACGAAAATAAACTCGGACTAAGGTACAATTCAGTTCCCTGAATATATTAGGAGGAATCAGTAGCCCTCCAGCACACACACAAGAGATGGCCCCCTTCAGTTGCCTCACGCATCACCATTACGACAAAGCCATTCGTCTGCAGAATATTGTAGTTTTATGGGACGAGAAACATGTCCATCTCGCCAGTAGGGAGGAAAAGTCTGTGTGGAGGAGCTTGTTTTGGTTTTATAGAGGTAAGGGGTGAGGGGTGATAAAGAGAATGATGTGTGTATTGTCAAGACGGGGTTGTTGTAGATAGCTAACTGTACATTCCTCCATCCCTTCAGTGTAGGTTGACCCTTTGCACTTTCACGTATTTTTAATGTCTTCTATGCACACACACACACACGCACGCACACACACACACATACACACACATACATATACACACATACACACACATACACACACACACACATACACACACATACACATACACACACACACTCTCTCTCTCTCACTTTTATCTCCATATCTATACCTATACTAAGATCTCAAGGATAACTACCCTTTCTCCTCCCCACAATCCCACTAACTTTACCTATATATACACACATCACCTCTCCCTCCCTACCTCTTCCCTCTACTACACATTCCCTTTCTAATGTTTCTTTTATTGATCCTACTTTTCTCTCTTTCCTTTGGTTCTTCCTCCCACTTCTGCGTCCCCTCTTCCTCTCCTATTTCAGCCTTCATCCCATCTCTTCTCTCTTTCTTTACTCCATTCTCAATATTCCTTTAATTCTCTCTCTTTCTCTTCCTGTTCTCTTCCTTTACCTCTGTCTCTATTACCTTTCCTTCCTTCCTTAACTCTCCCTCCCTACCTTTGTCCCCATCTACTTATCCCCTTTCTACAACTCTTTTTTATATATATATTTTTTTTGCCCAATCATCCCAAATTCCCTCCCTTTCTTTTCCCTCCCCCTTCCGCATCCTTTCCCTTCCCTTCCCTTCCCTAACTCCCCCCCCCCCATTCCACAGCCACCATCTCTGCTAGGTAGTGCGTCTGGCTGGCTGATGGGCAACCGATAATGCTGAGGTAATTATAGGCTGTTGAGTCCCCGTCACTGCTCCTCCCTCCCACCCCTCACCATTACTGTACACATCTCCAGCCTTCACTACTTACTACTGCTCTCTACAACTCTCTGTCTGTTTGCCTGCCCGTCTCTCTCTCTCTCTCTCTCAAGGTTCTGACTCCTGACTTTATTTCCTGTACGGCTCAGGCCGGAGGGAGTGGAGGGTGGGCAGAGAGCCTTCTACTTTGCTATCCTTATCTACGACTATCACTGGGGAGAAATTAATTCTCCGCCAGTAACTTACTAATCAGATCACCCCGTGTGGACCGTAAGGTCTGTTGTGGTCTGCGATTCTATGGAACTCTATGTTACTCTCTCTCTCTCTCTGTCTGTTAGTCTGTCTCTCTTTCTCTCTGTCTCTCTTCTCTCCCTCTCTCTTCTCTCTCTCTCTTCTCTCTCTCTCTCTTTTTCTTTATAATCAGGTAAAGCAGATCTATGTAATACAAGTCTCCAACAATGATTTTTTTTATACTCTTCTTTAAATGTTTTATATATTTATTTTTCCCTGACTGTGGCCGGCCCCCTGGTGGTGTTGTGTCCCGTGTAGCTGACAGCCTCTCCCTTAATCCCACAGATAGCCCTTGTCAAGTCCCATATGCTCTCCTGTTATGGGTGTTAGGGGTGATGTTCTCCCTTGGGTCTGTAGCTTACACTCGCTTTTTCAAGGATTTCCTGTGTAAAAATAAACATGTATAAGTGATTATTTTCCATACCTCTCTAGCTTGATTAGCAATGGAGAATGTCGCAGATATTTACTTTATAATCATATTATGTTTCTATATGCGTAGAGTATGGAATATATCAAGGCCGAGATATATAGATTCCTGGGCTATGGATTATACATAATGATTTTGTATTATAATCGTTTTTCCAAATAAGGTAACTCCAAATGGTCCTATCATGAGTGTCAGGTCATTTTCCTGGAAGCCTCCGTTTGTAGAACTTTTGCCATCAGTCGTTCCCATACCATTAGGGGCTCTGTCACAGAGATTATTACGGCAACACGTTTTTGACGGTATGTTTAGGGCTATCGATTCCTCCAAATAATTCCTCGAAACACATCCATCACCTTTCAGTAGCAAGAGATCGTCTACTTCCTGACATAGTGTTGGAGGAAGTAGTAGCCTTCCATTTCACCAACAATAGACTCCTCATCCTTCTATAGTTTTTTTTTTTTTCTACTCTCCTCCCGTGCTCTCAGTAAATAGGATCTGATCGTCATTTGTCTTGTGCTTGTCTTATTTCTTCTCGACATCCAAGTCCTGATTGTCGTCATCGTTCTCGTCCAATGTTCCCGTGGAGAAAAATATAGACCGGCAATAATTCCCTACGTGTTGGCTGGCTGGCTGACTGGCTGCCTGGCTGACTGGCTGGTTTGCTGGCTGGCTGGCTTGCTGGTTGGCTGGCTGGCTGGCTGGTTGGCTGCTGACTCACCAACTGGCGTGTCGTTTCGTTGGATACTTAGCAAGACATCTGGGTGCCTGCGATTCGGGAACACCTCACCCCACCCGTCTGATTCTTTGGGTTGATAGTCTGGCGTGGGTGGTTCAGGGCGCCCCTTCCCCACCACCACCACCACCACCACTAACCCCATCTTGGCCGCACCATCAACTTCACCCGATTTTCATGGACCCAGCAGGAGGGAACACCATTTTCCCGCTATAAAATCATGGAATATGAAAATAAATGGATATAGGTTTGGGAGTAAGGAGTCGCTATATAGCATCAGGGTGTTTAGATTATCATTACAAAGGAAATAAGTTACTATTGAGTGTGTTACTATCACAACAATACGTTTCTCCTTCGTCCTCTTAACTTCATCATTCGTTCTTAGGATAAATTTATTTAAATTAGATCATTAGATTCATGCGTGAACTCAGATCCTCTGAGCTGACTATATGGCCGAGAATACTTAGGCTTAGGATGTCAAATGGATAAATATACCTAAATTAATTATCTTTTGAAGGCGATACGTACAGTAAAAAATTGGAAATCGTCGTAATATAGAACTCCAATTTTCACTCTAATCTTCATACACCATCTCCCTCACAATGTTGCCTGGATGCTGAATGTCTGTAAAAATATGCAGAGAGAAAATCAATAAACTGCTAGTTGAATTCTCTCTTGACGTCGGGGAGTCTGAAATCCGCGGGAGACACTGAGGATAAGGTTTTATAATCGCCATTAGAGAGTCCGGGTGTGGCAGCGGGTGATATGAGAGCAGGGAGGAATAAAGTGGTCAAGCCTGGCGAGCCACTACTCACCGCCATGACCCCCAACCCCACAACCTTGCAACCAACGCCCAGTCGACCCCCTGCAATGATACCATAAAGGAGGGGAAATATTATGGTGTTGTGGGCTAATTGGAGTCTTGTTCATTCTTCCAATAACATGGAAGACAATTATGTACATTATTGTAGGAGTGGGAGATATTTTTTGTAGAGTTGGTTACTTAGTTGTTTACTGTAGGCTCCAATTGACCCACAACACATTACTGTACATACCTTTCTAAATATTTGGGTTTACTTATATTATGCTACTCTCCCTTCCATCTTGATTAATTTAGACTTTATCAACACATAACTCCTCGGCCACAGGGATGCCACATTATCATTTCTCTCACACTAGCAATCCTCTGTTAACACGGGGTCAGTCTTCCCTCAGCTCCCCTCGCCTCGACTCTTTATATAAAACCATCTATTTAAGACACACATAAACGTTGCAGGTGGAGTCATTAACGCAGCCAGATAAGACCTCGTGTGACACTGCCTGGCCTCGTCTCGGTGGGAGGAGGATGTCGGGGAATCAGATTATTTCAGGGGCAACACCGCGGGGCGCCATGACCTGGGGAGTCACCTTACCTTCCTCGCTCCCACACCTTACCACACCCTTCTGTACCGTCGCCAACCCCACCTTCTCTCGTTTCTATCTGCTTATTACATCACCACCTTTACCCTTGTTGCTGCGCCTTCCTCGCTCCTTTCCACCTGCCTACCGCCACCTTCACCCTTGCTTCTTCACGTTCCTGGCTTATTTTCACCTGCCTACCCCCACCTTCACCCTTGTTTCTTCATCCCCCCTCCCTCCAAACATACACCCTATACCGAACACGCACTTGAGTTTACCATACCGTTCGAAAATCATAAACCAGTATCTCCTTCACCCACTGAACGCTGAGCTGGGTATATCAGATTATTTACTGAGCCGAGGACGATGTTATGCCAAGCGTGTGAGATTATTATGCTTCCTTGAATAAAGTCTTCCACCTGACTTGGGTGATATGAGGCGTGGAGTCTGACCAGTGACAATGAACCCAGGTACCTCGGATTACTGATTGTATTAGGCAATTTTAGGTGGAATTGTCTTCTATTTTCTTACCTTACTTTGCACACACACACACACACACACACACACACACACACACACACACGCATATAATTACATATAAACATGTACATATATATACACATACAGCCACACCTGCTCACGTTCACACACCTACGGTCACACACTCGAAAACTAACGCACTCTTGCACACAAACACACGCACACTCCAACCTGTACGCAGAGATCTGAAATTATACCCACCCGGCTATCGATTAAGGAGGTAGTATAGAATTTTGGTACACTGGAGCGCCTTGATTCCTCCAAAGTATGCCAGGGAGCTGCACCAGATGAACGAAAACACTAGAGGTCTGTTGCTTGGAGTAGTTTGGAGGAATTAGTTTGCTTGACATTTACCAGGACTGTATTATCTATCCCCTTAATGATCATTCTGCCCGACAGCTGTCATGTCAAATCTGATACTTACCTGGAGGCGATGATAATTTTCTGACAGACTTGATTCCTGACCGAGGCAACAGAGACACAAGATGATGGAAATGATAAGAAAGAATAAACAGAGGTAATGGAGAGATTGGTAAAGATACGAGACACAGGACGATGGATAAAATAAGAAAAAAATACACAGGGGTAATGGAGAGATTGATAAATAAGATAGCTTGTGCCCTGACTGTAACTGCAACCTACAATCAACACAAAAACTATGTAATTGTGGCATCTACTTGACTCTTGCATTACTGACTCCTACTGTACTCTAGTAATTTTTGACTTGAGTTCTCATCAAGGATTATTCCAGCTCAACCTTCTATCATAAATTGTAGATAAAATATTTACGAATATAATACTGTGTGTTTTGTTCTTCCAAGATGTCTCGACCCAACAGCATTCAAGTGGAGGTCTTGTTTAACTATTCTCCGCAGGCGCTGACCAGTCCATTTCTGCCACTGAATTACTGGGATGGGAAGCTAATAGACTGCCGACGCCTCGCCTCCTTCCTCGCCCTTTGCATGCCTGTCTGTCTGTTTGTCTGCCTGCCTGACTGACCGACCGACTGTTCTGAGAGTCTCGCTTGGTGTGTGTGTGTGTGTGTGTTCTTTTACCACTTCTCATCAGACCATTTACAGACACACGAGTGATTTTTTTTGTGGTCACTCCTTGATGCTAAGTGGACTTTTTCATAGATCGCTATCTAACTCCCATTAAGTATAAGGACTAAATAAAAACTAAATAAAGCGACGATCGAATCATACACGTAAACGACCTATCGATGGCTTTCTAACAGCGGCTCTTTGTCATTTGGATTGATTTATATCGATCATCATTATTATGGCTGTCACTATGAGAAGAACTTTGGACCCCAACTGTACTCCCACAGCTTTGGACAACGTTGTCTCCCTCTGTCAGTTAATGGGTCAACTTCTTATGGGCGAACTGGAATTAACGAAGTCCTCCATACCATGTTATGAAACAGAACCCATACTATCAAACCGAGGTAGTCTGTGTCCTGGCATAGTTTGAAGGAATCAGTAGCTCCCCTTCACTTCTACCGGATATATCAACCCTCCCCTTCCATAATGAAGTAGCATGGACCTTCCACCTCATGAATCACACGGCCTGAGAATCCTGCAATGCCACTCGTTTTTTTTTTTTTTTTTTTGTCTTGCAAATGGGTGGGATGAATAATTCAGCGTGGCTACGGTAGCCCTTCACATCCCAGACTCCAGTAGAACAACTCCAGCCATATACAGGTGTTGATGAGGGAAGGACGGCCGCCGGCTGTAGTCCTTCTCTTGTTTCTCTTTTTTCTATATCTGTGCTCTGTTTTGATGTTATTTGGTGTTTTATTTTCTCTGTCTTTGTTATATTTAATTCTCAAAAGGAAACACCATAGGCAAAACTGGGACGTTGGAACAACCATCTTACTTATTATTATATTCCCAATAAGGCGAGTACCGTCACTGGGGTGAACATCACTTTATCTAACATTATTTAGTACTTTGTGCTTTACTGATCCTTCATGTTTACAATATTGTGTTTGAAATGTAAAGTGTTCGGCTGTGTCACTCAGAGAGAACCGTTGAAATTTCCAAAGCTTGAGTTTAAAAGCCGAAGTCGTTGGTCAGAATATGCTGCTTTTCGGAAGAGTAATTTTCCTAAAAGCACATAAGTGGAGGTCGTATACTTGTTCCTTTTTCGTGGGGCAGGTCGACCCAAAACAACACTGGCCCTTCTCTTCCTACTCGAGGTTCCATAAGAGTAAAACATCATTATCTATGTTTCCCGGATAATAAATTTTGGCTTCAAGAAGTCTCGGTCCTCACCAGCCGCTGCATACCTTCACGTTCTCGTCTCTGTCTCCTCTTTCGTCTCCTCTTCCTCTACTCTGTTCTTTTTTGCTATTTCCTCTTATTCTTGTTTTCTCTTCCATACCACAACTCCCACCTCTTCACATATTCTCCCCATCTGTATATCTCCCTCTCTCTCTTCTCTTCTTCTTCCAGCACTACTCTCTCCTCCTCCTCCTCCTCCTCCTTCTCCTCCTCCTCTTCCTCCTCCTGCTCCTCCTCCTCCCCCTCCTTTTTCTGTGTCCCCTTACCTGTCGACTTTTTCACTCTTTTCTCATTTCGTCAACAGCTTTTTGTCATGTTGTTTCTCATCAACCTTTACCTCCTACTGTACGTGATCTCTTCATCCTGCTCCTTATTACTTCTCCCCTAACTTCATCTTATTTATATTTATAACTTCTTCTTATTCATCCACTTTCTCTTATTACTGCAATTTTTCCTCACTTTCCTCCTCTAATACATGCTTCGAATTATTATCAGGTTTCATTAACTTCTTCCTCCCTTCCTCTCCCAACTCTCTCTCTCTCTCTCTCTCTCTCTCTCTCTCTCTCTCTCTCTCTCTCTCTCTCTCTCTCTCCGTCCAGCTATCAAAGTGGTAGCGAGCGCGCAGGTCAGAAGAGCATGAATGTGAAAAATTGAAGTATAACCCTAAGGTGTAATTACCAGTGGCTGGAGTGGACTGGCTGTGAGTATCGAGGAGGGCCCTGTTGGTATAATCAGGCCGAGGCAGTGACGAATGGTGGCAGGGATGTCCGAGGTGTTGATGGTGGTGGTAGTGGTAATGGTAGTGGTATAGTGGTAGTACTGGAGGCTGCATATAGTGTACTGTGCACGCTGAAGCTCAAATTACCGGGGCCAAACTAATGATGTGTGTGTGGAGAGAGAGAGAGAGAGATAGAGAGAGAGAGAGAGAGAGAGAGAGAGAGAGAGAGAGAGAGATGTGAAAGTCTAATACTACATATGAATTACAAATAGAGAAAATGTGACAGACGGAGGCTACAATAATTTACAAGTCCCTCTGCTAGTAGGAAGGAATGTCCAGTTTGAATGAACAACGAATAATTAGAAAATGGACCTGCACATAGTGGCAATATTTAAAGGACCTACCATTAAAAACTCAGTCATTTATGGATGCCCTTTTATAATCTCACTTATTTAAAATTAATTGCTTATATTGTTCTCCCAAACACGCGAAATCCTAAATCATTAATGTTGCCCAAGGGAGTGAAAGTTTCATTATCATTAAGTGTTCTCGTGTATTGTTTAGGGATCATTAATGTTTCATAGCAATAATATCAATTAACATTGTAAGGTGTATGCTTCGGGTTCTCCATATTATATCAACAAACCATGGATATTTTTACCTTTTGGCAATGATTCTAACCAGCGGGAATAGGAATATATTGATGAGATGTAATGTTAAATCTAAGAGAGATTATGGACATCAGTCTTTACTTTAATAAAAACGAATTAGACAGCAGACTGAGCACTTAGACGTATAACAATTCATGGCTTTCACTCATTTTGCCACCATATGCCAGCTTGGTAATAGCGTCTGCATTTTCCCTTCTCCCAAGTTGGTAGTCTAGGCAGGCCCCTTGTAACGTGGTGCTGACGGTCAGTAGTGGAACCTGCTCATTCTTTGCAATTTATTTCCATGCTATGACTAACTACAAGTCGTTCGGGGACGCACCAATATATTCCGAAGCGCCGGTAATGCTGGGTTATTAGGTGGGGATAGGCTTGATGGATATATTGGATATATTATGCTGTGGTGGAGACTATACTTTTAGGAGATAGGGTTTGATGGATGAATTATACATTGATGAAATTGGTGCAGACTGATGGATAATATAAAGCATGACTATACTTTACTGGACATACCTTGGCGATAGAATGGGGAAACAATCATCCATGGACATGATAATTTTGCACCGTTGAAGATTGGTTTGGATGGCTAAACTATGCATGCCCCTGGGAGGAACAGCTTTGAAAGGATCTATTATACATTTCATAGCCTGGGTTGAGATAGATCTGGATGGATATATTATACAATGTGCCCTTGGTGACTTGACCCTGTAGCCAAATTATGATAATACTGGGGTCGGCCACCAGGGTGCTCTAGGGTCAACCTAATATGGAGGGAGGGAAGGTCACGGCTCTGGTCTGTAATTGTTGTGGTTACCAGATCATTATCGAGGCCAGGGGCACTGATGGAGGAGTGAGATGGTGGCCCTTGGATGCTACTGCCTTCGTGGTCCTCTCTGTCATTCTCTCCTTGATATGAAGGTACTTGAGAACACTGGGAACGTCAGTCTTGTGGCTTGGTATGCTTTCTTCGATCTCAACCCATTCAGTTGAATCAGTAATCATCGATATCACTCCCTCGGCTTAACAACTATGCATATTCTCACTGATATGGACGTCCAATACACCTGGATGAATGATTAAGATCCGATCATCGATTATTGCTTATGTAAATTGAAGTTCAATACCAGGACCATCTAGTCATTTATTTTTGCCTGCTTCAATTGCTTGCATATTATCCCTTCAAGCTCCCGTGGCTCTCACAGCACATCTGTAGTAATGAAAGTGGCAGGTGTAACCGAGCCGGCGGTGGCCAGGTATCTGCTACCAATATAAGGCATTCTATCTCACTGACTCTGAATATTAATGAGGATCGAATATGGTGTTGGCAGCCGGCACTTAGAGAACTTGGTATTCCTCGTCTCGTCCGTCCCTCGCCCAGCGTCCCCGAGGTCGACACTCAAGACCTGCCATAAAAGAGCGAAGTATTCTACTGTCGTGCCAGAACCTGACTCCCCTCCCATCCCTCCCTAGAACCAATGTGTTTGCTCCTGTTTCGGATGTGTCTTCCTCTTCCTCCTTCTTCTCCTCCTGCTGCAGCTGTTGTCATGGCCTGTCTTGCTGTCTCGGCTATTAATCCTTACTAATGTTGTTGTAGTAATTAGTTAGCGATTTTCGCTGGTTTCCGCTTCTGCAGCTTTTTGCTTCTGATATGTTATTCTCCTCCAGCTGTTGGTGTTGTTGTCATAACCTCTACCTATGATTTTGCTATTCTGATTATGTTGTTCCTGCAATGATATTCTGGCTCAACTTGTTGCCGCTCTACTTCTGCTGCTTGCTTATCACCATTCATCCTACTCTCTCTCTCTCTCTCTCTCTCTCTCTCTCTCTCTCTCTCTCTCTCTCTCTCTCTCTCTCTCTCTCTCTCTCTCTCTCTCTCTCTCTCCGTGTTCATGTCATGGTAATTCCCGGGGGTTACCATCATGGTGGGTTGGCCTGGGGTGTAAGCGACGCGTCCCGGATCAACGCAAACTCAAGCTTTTTTGTTTTTAATTATATATTGTTTTATATCGATATATTTTTTCCCACTTTCTCTGTAACACCAAACCACAACTAAGTTTATTGCAGATTTGACGAAGTTTTTCTTTTCTTATTAGGTTTCTCATAAGTTTTTGTATACTATAGCCTGTACAAACATATTTGATGTCATTTTCTAACCCTAGTAATATGCCTTAAATACTGTTATCAATATTATGAGGCAAATTGAAATGACCTCAAGCTAAACTATTTAGTTGGGAAAAACATTAAGACTTATTAGTATGCATATTCAGTTTTCATTTTTTACCTTCACTCTGCCAACCGAAGCAAAATTAGTGTAACGTATTCTTGCACTCAGGGTTTTGGCAAAGTCATGATCACGTGCTAAATGACTGTGCAGATAAAATTACTAAAAAAAAATAAGGTCTGAAGTTTTATGAAGGTGGGCTTTAACCTCGATGTTCTGAAGTGTTATCGATGTGACACATTACACAGCAGCAGTAACGGCGTCTTGTCGTGTTGTTAACGAAATTGATAATAACAAGGCTATTCATTCCCCCAAACAATGTCACAAAACAAACCCCTTACTCGTATATTCATAGAAAGGATCTATTTTTTGGTATTATTACATTTTGGAGTAATCAATATCTCATTTATTCCACCAAGAGTAAATGACTTTCTTAAAAAAAATGCCCTAAATAATAATTGATCTAATGGTTTCCGCAGACAAGGAGAGTAAAAATGTTCGCAAATAATGTTAGCACAACATTTTTTCAAATAACTGTAGTAAAGCAGTATTTGCAAGTCATATATACAAGATATTCATTCGCTCCGCCGGCTCACACATATAAAATTTCTCTCCAAACGTAATATGATATGGTCTTGATTCACAATGCTAGAGTTATTTTCCGAGGCGATATAATATAATAATTCTCTCGGGTATATGCTGTATAATACTTTTACTTTTTTTTTTTTTTTGTTCGGTACCAATAATATAATATCAATACAAAAATAAGGAAAACAGGAAACTCGGGGATTTTTGAACCGTGTGACTTGTGAGCAGATTAAAGGATGGTGTTGTTTTCTTTGTGTTCTTCCACGTTCATACATTGATTTTTCTTTCGGCCATGAGTGACTTTTGTTCTGTTCATTCATACATTTGCCAAAAAGAACGAGTCTATACACACACACACATACACACACACACACACACACACACACACACACACCACCCCGCCTGTCATTGTACCGTACAGCACGATGTGATGGTAATGTCGAAAAATTAGAAAAACAAGGGATGTCATATAAAAAAATAATACATTACTTTACTATTTTATATTATTTAAATAATGTTTATATTTACTACACATGATGATGTATAAAATTAGTAGTAAAGAAATTTAATAAGTTTGAACGTAATACTAGTGAATATAATAATTGTAATACTGTCATTATAACAGAAACATTCTGTGTAACCTTGACAAAAGTTTAACCTGCTTTATTTTGCTAGAAATGTAAAAGGCCATAATTATAGAGCATGAAATTATACATTGAAAATTCATTGTTATTGAAATGTTTGAAATCATATGAATTATTATTTTCTGTTAATTTACATCAGACAACCGACAACCAACGCTGAACAATGACTCTTTTCCGTCTCTTTGTCACAGTTTGGCAAATTATAAAAATGTCCTCAATTGACCGGATAAATTCATGTTTCGTAAAATTACACCAGTCTGAAGACGTCAGATGGAAGACGGGTTTTCGGCGGCAGCTACTTTTCTTATGCAGTCAGTATCGGAGGTCGAGGCCAATCCATTATGGTCTGCTTCATAGTGTCATGTGCGTGTCAGCGGGACGTGAAATCTTAAATTATGAATCCTTCCCAAGTGAGGGAAAGTTTCATTAGCGATAAATCATAGGAGGTTCGATCTGTGTCACACGGTTCAGGGTAGGAGAGAAAATGACTCTCCACACATTCTCCTCCTTCTGTCACTTTGCACATTATTATAGGAGAAGGATACGTATAGACTCTCCCGATACTCTCCTCCTCCTCTCACTCAGCAGATAAAGGAGAGTCCGTTAACAGGACGCCTCCACAGGGTACAGTCAGTTACTTAAATTATGTCCGACAACAACAAGGGTCACTGTAATCACATGGTTTAATTATGGAGTTTTTGTTATCTTTCCATAAAATAAATAATGAAAGCTTTAGACAGGTTTATACTCCACAATCATGTATGGATGTTCATATAAATATACTGTATACACGTATTGCACCACAGACTAAGCAATTACAATGACCTAAGGTGGGTTTCGACATGACTTTTAGAATCTGAATGTGTATTGTTTCAGAGTCTCTCATGGAAGTTGCGTCATTTCGGTTTGATCAGAATTTTTTTTGGTGATTTGGAGACTACGAATCTCAGTTGACTAAGTTATTCATTTATGTTTCTACAGTCTGAGAACTTAGGGAATAATGCACCTGCGATGCCTCGGGGTTCTTCATTCTCTGATGTATTTTGACATCATATACAATAGTTTCCTGGGATGGAAATGAGCTTATTAATTCTGGCTACGATGTGTTTATAGTTGCCGCCAGAGGTCGTATTTCAGGCTGTACCTCATGGTTTTATTCAGGCTTTATTCAGGCTATAATTCACGCCTCATCGTGATTAGCTAGTCATATCGCCGGAAGGTTTGGGCTTGACGTGGTCGTAAACCCTTTCTATCCTTCGCTATTTTTGTGAGGCTAAGCCCTCCAGCAAGCACCCGGCCTGACCTGAAAATACCCGGGGATAAGCAGTACGCAAAAAATAATAATCCTTTTTTAAGCGTCAGATTAAAAAGATATAATTCACCTTTGAGACGGAAGCCGTGTGGACAGCAACACATTGCCCAGTGAAGAATATGACTCGTTAAATTTCCGAGTATTTCCCCTGAATACCTTCTTTTTTCGATATTTTTTATTGTAGATTTAATATTTATACAGTGTTTTGAAATTCAAGTAAATTAAGAATATGTAGAGCATGGTGCAATTACCACCAGGTTAATATAAACCAACAAGATAAGATAAAAAAACCAGTACATGTCAGTCTCATCAGCAATAAGGGGATATATACCAGATTTTTTGTCATTACTTTTATTCTAATTTATTTCAATCTTTTTATGGAATGGGGGAGTAGGCGAACCTAGCTACTGCGTTACGCTACGACCTCCAAGGAGTAGTGGACGTGCAGGTATTTATTTACGAGTACGAGGTGCCTGGTGGTGGTGGTGGTGGTGGTGGTGGTGTGTCTGTCCCTGCAGGTGGTTGGCTGGTTGGCTGTACGGCTTCCTAGAAACACGACGATTTTTGCCCATCTCACGCGAGTTACGAGGCACGACAAATTACGTCCATATATCAACACCACAGCAACGATAAGGAAGCAAATAATGTGTGTGTGTGTGTGTGTGTGTGTGTGTGTGTATGTGTGTGTGTGTGTGTGTGTGTGTGTGTGTGTGTGTGTGTGTGTGTGTGTGAACAGCAGATGACTGACTACCTTAAAAGGGGAGCTCACTTCAAAGAAAATATCGTGGGCTACAAATTTCTACAAACTAATCCACGAAAAAGACCCCCTTAATTAAACAACACCAGAGTCGTCAGTTTCGGGACATGTATAGATAAGACAAATCAATAACCTTCCAATCGGGCCCTAAGAGAGAGAGAGAGAGAGAGAGAGAGAGAGAAGCCCCTTAGAGAAAATTGTAGCGAAGGTATATATATAAGAAGTGATGACCAGCTGCCTTGATGGAAGTGAAGGAGTGAGATGAGGGGCAGGAGAGCTGGGAAAAAAAATAGGAGGGAACTTCTTATATATAATTAAGTGAAGTCAGGTGGGTTAAATTTACTGCAATCATCTTCGTCTTAGAGGATATAAATATAAGCATAGAGTCCTTAGCGAGGTTCTCAAATGCCACTTAATTGCCAGACGCCGGAGTTAGTGAAGAGTGATTTGCCCGTTGATTGTACCCGTCGTATTAAAGAGAGAGAGAGAGAGAGAGAGAGAGAGAGAGAGAGAGAGAGAGAGAGAGAGAGAGAGAGAGAGAGAGAGAGAGAGAGAGAGAGAGAGAGAGAGAGAGAGATTCATAGGTTGGTATTATTCTATATACATATTCTCTGCCTTAGTCCTATTCCTATTGTTTATTATTATGTATATTTTTATTCATGTTCTTATATTCATTCCAATTTTATTTTTCAATCTTCGGGATATATCTATATTTCTCACTTATCCATCCATCCATCCATCCATCCATCCATCCACCCATCCATCCATCCATCCATCCATCCATCCATCCAT
Source organism: Petrolisthes manimaculis (assembly GCA_034508575.1). Classification (NCBI taxonomy): domain Eukaryota; kingdom Metazoa; phylum Arthropoda; class Malacostraca; order Decapoda; family Porcellanidae; genus Petrolisthes; species Petrolisthes manimaculis. Next base: position 73,557 of record JAWZYT010000780.1, on the reverse strand, counting down.
CCATCCATCCATCCATCCATCCATCCATCCATCCATCCATCCATCCACCCATCCATCCATCCATCCATCCATCCATCCATCCATTCTTCTGATCGACATTCAACTTTCCTTCTATTTACCATCACTATGTTTCCCCCCCGTCAATCTGTCATGTCATATGTACCCTTTCTCTTACTTTCTCTTTCCCCTTCACTCGTCCGTTTAGACCAATTACACCCTTCTCCATCCTCCACCCTTCCCTTTCCTCTCTCCACCCATCCATCCATCCATCCATCCATCTGTCATCCCCCTTCAGTATTCGAGGCTATATAGGCTTTCCACTCCTCTCCATCCACCTACTTACCTGTTTACCTACCTAATCCTTCCCCTCCCCCCCACCCACTCACACATTACCCAATATTATCAACTCTTCCAATTACCCTATAAAGCTTTCTTCCTCTCGACCTCTCCCCCTCAGACTCCCTACTATACCCATCCTTTTCATCTTTCCACTTTTCTGTTCTCCCTCTCTCTCATACACCCATATTTCATGTCCCTGTCTTCTCTCCCACTTCTTTATATTCCTTCCATCTCCCTTTCATCTTTTCATCCCAGTCCTCTCTCTCCCTCTTCCTTCCATCCACCTTCCATCTTCTCAACTTCATGGCCTCTCTCTCTCTCTCCCCTTCTTTCTCTCCCTTTCTATCCCGTCCTTCTCCCTACATAACCACCCCTCTTTTCAACCCCCCCGGCAACCACGTGGCTCCCCCTGACGCTCAGTAATTCACAGCAGCCTACAATTTCCCTGGCGGTGGTGGGAGGTGCCAGTCGTCTAGCACCTGCCACTGACGCTCCCTCCCCCTCGCCATGTTGCTACCCCTCTGAATGATAGCCTGCCCCGCGGCCTACCCTTCAACTCTTACGTCTAACTCCTCATCTTCTTACCTCCTCCACCATCTATCTCCCCCTCTGCTGTCTCCATCATCACCATGCTCTGTTCTTCCACTTTCATTTCCTCCGTCCTCTTTTCTTTCATGTTCGAAATATTTGTTCTTCCCTTTCATCCTTTTCTTTCATTGTTACCATTCATGTTAGTGGTCTATATTTTTCCTTGCCTAGAAGAAAGTCTACTTATGTCTGTGGTAATTCACATATGACTTTACGTAACTATATTTTCGTGATTGCTTGCTTGTGAATATATTAGAGAACTTTGTACTGTATGTATGTATAAACCAGCATCACCCACCCACCTCTCTCTCTCTCTCTCTCTCTCTCTCTCTCTCTCTCTCTCTCTCTCTCATACACACACTAGGTCAGGCCACAACCCATCACCTAAAATTACACCCTTCCCTCTACCACCATTGTCATGCTAAGCCCCGCACGCTCGCTATTGTCATAAATTATGCTAATCCGGCCTCTTTATCTGCCCTTCAATGGAAAGAGAAGCCATTTGAAGGGGGGCGTGATTGAGATTTCTATAATTGGACTTGAGACTCGATATAGACAATTAGTGAATCTATCCAAAGGTGTGCCTCTGTGCCTCCCTTCCTCGCCCGCTCGCTCCTTGCAAATTAGATATTGAAGTTAATTGGATTTTGAGGCATTCATCATATAAACATGGGGGTCCGATTAATTACAACTTGTCTGCTCTCGGGTGTGAAATATATTACACTTTCCTTCCAGCGGGGCAGATGTAAATGTGAACTCTCTCTCTCCAATTAATTACTTGTCCCTGTTGCGGTGTGAAAACTTGAATTACTATGCAAATTCTTCCTCCCCCAGAGACAATTTGTATGGTACTGCGAGACCTGTTATTAAGAGGCGTTGGTCATATTTTAGAGTCCATGATAGCGGGAGTTAGACTCGCCTCGTTGTATGGTTAACACATTCATAGGGTTGGTGGGAAGGGAACAGGTGTGGGTGTGTATGTGTGAGAATGGAAGGGAAGGAAGGTACCGTGACGACAGGTGAATGTATGTGTTTCCTTTAGTTTCATCAAGAAGAGAGAGGCATACTGTAGTAGTGAGTTGATGAATGAGAAACACTGTATATAATTATTGTGTATGATGTTTTATGTATGTCTGTATATCTATCTGTCTATTTGTGTCTGTCTGTGTGTGTCTGTCTATCTGTCTGACTAACCATCCACACATTCAGCTATCTACCACTTCCTTCTATTTGATATTATTTATTTATCTGTATGTCTATCTATCCATTTAACCATTACTACTTTTACCTGCTGCAGGTACACGACACACACACACACACACACACACACACACACACACACACACACACACACACACCTGGTCAGCAAGGCACTCCATCCCTTTCCCTCTTCTTACCACCAAACCACTGAAGCCCCTCGTCTCTCTGCCTCATTAATCTTTCCCATTAAGTGTGTGTGTGTGTGTGTGTGTATCGTCATCATGGGTGGTATGAAGAACAAAATCATTACAGTCTATCACACGTTTTTGGATATTATGTTTATCTGTTATCATAGTTTAAATTGATATGAAATATAACCTAATCTCTAAAAAAAAATCAATGTGAGGAACATAGGGAATGGGAAAGCAGTGTGTCGTGGAGATATGGTATTTTGATTATACAGGCATGAGTATAATGGAAAACAACAATGGCTTAAAACAGTATAAGAAAATTACATAGTTCTGCGAAATAAGGCTTAGATTTATATGGATTTTAGCCCTGGGAGAAATAATACAAAGAGGAGGGGAGGGTGAGGGGGGGAGGAGAGGGAGGCTGTATATAGAGAAGTGAAGGAAGAAAAGAGGTTAAGGTTATGGGGTGAAGTAAAGGGCTGTTGGGTCTTGTTGTTCAGTGCTAAGTGGTCGTCTCAGCCCCAGAGTCATCCAATCAGCCCTCAAGCCATTCAACATTACTGTATTCTTAACAGTTGATATATCGACTTGTGTGGGTTGAGGTATTCACATTAGATTATAATTAAAATCAGTGTTGTCATCCGTTTATTATAGTTTATTACTTAAAATAAATTGACGTTTCCACATTTGGCAGTACTTAATTAATCCATACTTTATTATTTGTTAAAGTTTGCCCATATATCTATTTCCATTCATTCATGTAAATTTATGCAACATCCAGCCAAGATATTTAACGTATTCATTATTAGTATTGTACCTAGCACTGTGTTCCAGAGGATAGTTTATTAGAGTATTGAAATTAATTCCACCCTTTGATCTTAACACAATGTAGTCTTTGGAATATGCGATTCATTCCCAACGATCCCATTTGAAAAGTATAAGATTTAAAAGTTAATTCATTCAAGATCCATATCCCTGTTGTTTTCACGTATCATTCAGCAAATATTTTATACACTTATCTTTGTACATCGCCTTAGCATCTCCTCTTTATATGCTTATATTTACGAGCGTACCTGATACGTGTTCCTATGCATATTTATATACACCATACGTGGAGATGTGTTTGTAAGGTTGAGGCTACCCTGGGTAAGGTGAGAACGTGAGGTCATATCCATGTGAGGCATTACATTAGCATTCATATCAAGCAGCACAAATGGAAAGACATCGTAACTTGGGTGA
>JAWZYT010000780.1:0-67500 GCA_034508575.1 Petrolisthes manimaculis | reverse complement strand
AGAACTTTAGAACACGACTGTACACCATCACTCATTCCCATCACGTCTTCACACAACAATCCATGCACGTCCTCTCACACACGCGCGCGCTCGCGGAAACACATTTGCACGATCATATAAAAAAATAATATCATGTGACAGTCACTGAATAAAACTTCCTTCAGTTGCTCGTATTTATTTTATTCATTTTACTCATTCTCATTTCCATTTCGTTTTTTATATCTCGTCTCTCTCGGTCTATCTTTATGTCTGTTTTTCTCTCTACGTATCTGTATTTTTCAGTTCTTCTTCCTCTTTCTTTCTAATTCAATCCCTAAACCCCTCTCTCTCTCTCCCTCTCTCTCTCTCTCTACCTCTTTCTCTCTCTCTCTCTCTCACCTCAGCATCCACACCATCGTCCCTGAAGCTGCACCACCCTGACCCTCCTTGCCCTCTGAGGAGCCGGGGGGCAAGAGATCCTAATTACCCACCCGAGTATTATCTGTGCCGCCCCAACCTTGTCATTGTCTCAAGATTCGAACCACCCGCCCCTCGTTTGATCTCTGCTCGGTACCGATTATAGACAAGACCCCGGTGACTCCTCTTGGGACCTCTCGCCTTGACCCCGACCAGCCAGGTCTAAAGTTTTCGGTCTCGTCTCCGATTATGCGTGATGGGAGGAAAGTTTGAGAATTCTGTTTGTTGATGTCGGGAAATAACGTGTTCGGTAGTTGTTATTTTATTATTTTTTTTAAACTTTGAGTGAGAATATTGTTGTCGTGAATGATACTGTTGTGATTGTTTCTTTTTTCTGATTGCAAAGTTATTTAATTAAGAATATCGGTCAGAAGGAATATTCATTTCATTCTCATGACCACAAACATTGATTCTCAAAGTTCACAACATCATACCTGAGTGGCAACACAACTTTGCACCGCGACTGTACAACCTGAAATGAGGGAGGCGCCTTATTAAACTCGTTCAGGAGGGCACCGATGCCAATTGAGCTGGGTTTTTTTTCTTTCCACTACTGAGAGCGTAACTATTAATAAGATTTTTGTGTGTTTTTTTATGTGGGGGAGGAAATGAGAATACTGAGTGATAGTTTCCAAGTATATATTCCATCAACGCCAATTCAGTTATTCTTAAAAAGTATTCAACACTATAGAACTTAGAACTATCGACTGTGAAACTAAATGTATATCGAAAATGGCAACGTTGCACTGGGTGGGTCATGAAGGTGGCAAGGGGCACCAGTTTATGTGAAGTGATTCTCTTGTGGTGGAAATGGACGAGCACTATCAAATTGAATCTTCCAAACTAGACCATGACACAGATACCCTATTATAAACATAGGTAACTTGTGGCCTGGCATAGATTGGAAAATTCGCTAGTCCGCCAAACTGACAATAGGTGTGTATTCCCTTAACATACAATCTTCTCTCATTCCAGCTGGTATTCGTTGTTGTTGCTCTCGTTTGTCTTGGTGAAGCGTGCTATCATGACGTATAGTATATAGTGACATGTATAAATAAAATGACGTGTATGAATAATGTGTCGTCATCTAGTGGTGCAAAATAGAAGTTACCAACATAATGAAGCTCCACTGTCTCATCTAGAGCAACACTCTTTAATCTCGGGGCCTCGCAAGAGTCACGAGCTACTGACGGCCTACAGTCCCTAGTTTGAGGTATAGAAAACAAATCATAAACTCTTTTCCACATTTCCAACATAATACACACCATAATCACGAAACATGGAAAGTATTTATGCTCACATGATATATTTTTCAAGATAGATAGGTAGACTCTCAGTTCCTTCTGTTTCCTAACCATAAAAGAAGAAGCATGAAGGAGTGAATATATTACTTTCCCTGGGGCCTGGAACAACGCACGTATAGAGAGAATGAGTAGTGCTTGCGCGTGGCCTTATCTCCGTGTTAATTAGCATGGGAGCGGTGAATCATGAGGGGGAGGGCTGGCGGAATCTGCTAAAATTAATAACCCATTCGTTTCGCTGCATTTAAGGGGAAAACCTGCAGCTGAGGAGTGACGGGGCTCCCACAAGGTGTATCTGCGGCACCTCTATATGTAGACCTGTTTCCTAATACTGTACTGTAGCCTAACCTAACCTCAATATCTTAACCTAAACCAACCCAATAACCTAACTTAGTTTGACCCGAATTAACCTCATCTAATTTTGAAACTGATAGAATTACCTACCTAACCAACCAAGCAGCCAACCATCTATACAACTATAGTAACCATTTACTAATAAAATACTTAGGTTACTATCCTTAATGATGTAGATTTCATGGTGAAAATTTTGTCTTGAGTTGCCTGCCCGGTGTATCGTACTGTAGTGTCCTGCAGGTCACACAAGCGGTCACCTCCATTCTTCATACCTTCCCCGCGTCCAACAGCCCCTTTTTTTCTATCTAATTAATACTTATTCTACCTCACAGCCTTCCCCTCCCTAATGAACGGCTAATTATCTCCAGTACCCAGTAATTAACAGTGATTACGATATTCACTGACCCGCCATTAACACCACGAACCTCATCAGCTCTCCTTTGAGTGCGCACAAGGCGAAGCATCAGTCACTTGGATAGGTAGAGGGCGTCTGTAAAGAACTAAGTGTACAGTAAACCTTGAAAAGAAAATTGTGCATACTTCCATTACCACGCTATACGTTCCTGCACTGGGACTACTGTAGTGAACTTCATATGTTGAAGTTTACGATCTAAGTATTTGAATTATTTCTACTGGCTGTAAATAAGAGACATTATGTCATTCCTATCCTGTTGTACCAGATCTTATTTGGATGAAAACCCAGGCAAGTATCATAGTCCAGACCGACGATAGTAGAGAGAAGACCTTTTGTCCACATCTGTACTACACCTCTCCCCCCCCCCCCCCCATCCCTGCATACATGATACACTCACTACAGTTTCACTGTCAGCCCATTTGGTACGACCCTTTCTCCCGTACCAGGCACGACCCCAGCAGGAGTCACCTTTAAGACGCGGGTGTCGAGGGACGGGAACTGCCGGCAACCTCACAAGCTGCCTCCGTCCATAATCAGGGCCCGGCTGCTCTCTCTGTAGCCATAGCAAATTGGTTATTTATTCCCAGCCACTAGCCCATTGTCTCTCCCTTCTGCGCCATCATGCCCCTGCAAAAAGTAAATCTATTATGTCCCCGACGCCTGCTCTGGGGTCTCCTGAAGAAGGCAGTGATGTCGTTTTGTCTTTTATCGTCCCGAGGGCTTCTACGTGCCTTTGGTGAAGCCCCTCCCGACTCTCATTACGGAGAGTTTAATGGGAAAGAGCAGAGAGACGGAGGGTGGGTGTTGGAGGGAGGGTGATGGCGAGGAGGTGGGATCTTGTGAGGAATTAATGTCATGGGTAGTGACGGGGTGCTATAGGAAGGCAAGAAGCAGAAGTGTGAATCAGACTTACGCCCTTTTTTTTCTGTTGTGGATTGCCAGGCGCAAGAAAATGAACCCGAACCTTACGTGGAGGCGGTATGAAGTGTTTTTCCTAACTTTTATTTTACTAGTCCATGATGTGCTGGGTAACCATATGCGTCGTAAAGCTTTGTAGTTTTTTCTCGGCGTGGTTGTGTCGTCATCAGCACCTAGACGACGAAAGATTATACTCAGTCCGTAGAGAAAATTTATAATGTTCAGAGAAAATATACAATGCACTCATAAATCAGACGCAGCGATAAGAACTATATTGCTACATTGTTGACGCAATTATATATTCTCCTTGGCAAACGTAGACAGGCAGACGAACAGACAGACAAATAGAGAAAAAAAGACTGAGTACGAGGATAATTCTGCAGGATAAGTTGCCAAATGGGAGTGGCATAAGTTGCTACAATGAAGGGGAGGCTCAACAAGGGAAAAGAACTGAGGAAAGATGCAGGTGAGGTGTACATATTTCTTGTTATACAATGAAGGGGAGGATCTGCAAGAGGGAAGGGGCGACCAGTGATGCGTGTCATGGCTGCTATTCAAGGGGTTATTATGGATGATTAGAAACGGAGAAAAACAGCGCCCTAACAAGGTTGCCTGGAGGGGTGACCCAGGCTGCTGCTGCTGAGTCCTGGGTGAAGGTCAGAGGGCACAGAGTGAGGGAGAGATGAAGGGAGGGAGGGAGGGAAGACAGGAGGGATGGTTGGAAGGACAAGTTAGTGAGGCGAGGCAACTAAGGCAAGAGCACCAGGACCCAGTGAAGGGGCAAAAAATATTAAAAAAGTATTAACAGTGTGAGAGACTGAGAGGGACGCTATGTGCAGGAGATGAGATACTGAGAGTGTGTGTGTGTGTGTGTGTGTGTGTGTGTGTGTGTGTGTGTGTGTGTGTGTGTGTGTGTGTGTGTGTGTGTGTGTGTGTGTGTGTGTGTGTGTGTGTGTGTGTGTGTGTGTGTGTGTGTGTGTGTGTGTGTGTGTGTGTGTGTATGTGTGTATGTGTATGTGTGTGTTGTAGAGGAGTAAGAGAAAAAAGGAATTAGAGACAGACCTTCATATCCCTTAATTAAAATAGATCCCTTAAATGGCACTTTATATCCCTGAAATATAAAAGCATCTGCCATCTCACCAGATGTGGGTAAATTAACACTCTCTCCTAATGTGGGGATACTTTTAGAGACGAGATAAAGACAGTCTCTCAAAGTCTACCTAAACCTTCGATCGTCTTGGCATGTAAAATGGGGCACAAGAGTTAATAAAATGTAGAGAGTAATTTCATCCATCCTTGTTCTTCGCTTCGTTTAGACAGACTCCCATTAGCCCTTCCTTATATTACGGAATTCCACGAGCACTTGAACGATTTTCATATATATTATTTATATAATATATACACCGTGGGCAAAAACCTGGCCTAGTCTTAATGGGTTTATAATGCATTGTCGTAAAGTGAAGTCGGGTATAACGAAGCGTCGCCTATGAATCACAATCAGGTCTTTTTTTTCTCCTCTGTCGGGGTGAAGGAGAATTATGGGGATATTGGTTATGAGCAACTTTAAGAGGCTAATATGTGGTGGGCAAATTGGAGTGATGTTAAATTCTGTACGATATGTCAGGAAACAGATTATTACCTCATTACATGTGAAGGGAATATGTTTCATGGTATAAGTCTGGAGGAATTGTTAGTCCTCCCTTAAGTTCACTCACAGCTTATTACCCTCCTTGTGGTTAAATTGAAGGGCTACTAAAGACTCCAAACAGATAATAAGTAACTCAGTATACGAATAGAAGATTGGTTTTGTAGCAGAGTTTGGAGGAGTGAGAAGCCCTCCAGATTGACCAAAGGGAGACTAACACCTCGCTGGACCTGTGATGCAAAAACTGGAAACAATCAACTTCTCCACATTATACCACTGGATACAACCAATTCCTCCAAACTGTACTACTAATCTAACAGAAGTTATTCTATCCTGGTAGTGTCAGTATAAATCTCTATCTCTATCTCTATCTCTATCTCTATCTCTATCTCTATCTCTATCTCTATCTCTATCTCTCTTTTCTCTCTCTCTTTTCTCTCTCTCTCTTTTCTCTCTCTCTTTTCTCTCTCTCTCTCTCTCCCCTCGCCTACCTGGACCTGACTTTGCCAGTGAGTAGGGTTTATGTAGTGTGTGGGCGCGAGAGACCAAGGCAGGACCGGTGTTGAGTCGTCGTTGTCAATCAATACGGCATATACTTGGTTTGGGATGGGAATTAGCCTATCTTGCCACATCCTTCCCTGCATGCCTGTCTACCTGCCTCTCTACCTGCCTGCCTGCTTGCCCACCTACACTTCTTGCTTGCATAACCTCTCACTTGCCTGCCATTCTCCTGTCTAACCCATCACCTTTCCTACCCATATCACTACCTACTCATTTACCTACCTCCTCACCTACCATCTTACCAACCCAACTGCCAATCTGCTCACCTACCTGCCCACCTGTCCACCTACCTGCTTATTTCCCAGCTTGACCACCTGCTCACTTCCCTATTTTCTCACCTGCTCACTTCCCTGTTCCCCACCTGCTCATTTTTCTTCTTAAACACCTGCTCACTTTCCTGCTTCCCCACCTGCTCACTTCCCTGCTTCCCCACCTGCTCATTTCTCTTCTTGACCACCTGCTCACTTCCCTGCTGCCTCACCTGCTCACCTCCCTCCAAGTATGCATCCCTGCTTGATCTCTGCGTCCCCAAGTGAGTCCAGCCTGACCATCCTCTCGATATGCAGATGATGTTTGGGTAGCCGTGTCATAAAGATGGACTCCGTGATAACCTGTAACACTCTGGTCTCTCTCTTTCTCTGTGTGTGTGTGTGTCTTTCTCTTGGCTTCTCTCTCAGTTTATCCATCTATCTATTTATCTATATATCTCTTTCTTTATCTGTCTCTGTTACACACACACACACACACACTATCACACACGCGCTCGCGCACACACACAAGCTCGCAAGCAAACTTCCTCTTCCCGAAGTCCAGTCTATAGATTCCTTTCACTATCTTCTTCCTTCTTTTCTTCCTTCCCTCATTCCTTCCTTCCTTCCTTCCTTCTGCCATTAAGACACTTGCTACCTTGCCGCCTCCGCCCGCTCCCCCTCCATCGATAACCCAGTGATAATGCAGATAGCTTAGGTTGGCCGGTGGGGTCAGTCGGGTGAGTGGTGTTGGTGGAGGCCCTCTCTCAGACCAAGGCAAGAAGAAGGCTGACATTTATCTCTCGTGGGGTGGAAGTGGCTTGGAGTTAAATCTCATTTTCTCCTCCACGGGTGTATCTCCCTTTCTCTTTTCCATTCTCCTTATCTCTCTATTTTCTTTTCTTTTATCGTTTATGGCTATTATTATTCTCGGGTGTTTGTTTCTCTCTCCTTGTCATTCCCGTGTTTATTTTTTCTTTTCATTTCTGTTTCCTCATCACACCTCACCTCTGCCATCGTGTGCTGGCCTCGGACCCCTGCGCTTCACGACTCTAATGCTTGCCTGAAAATTAATGCCTCGTCCTTATCAATTAACGAGCATCAGTCGTGGCCAGAGTTAAGCCACTCCTTATCCCCGACGTCTTCAGCAGGCAGTGTAATGCTCGCCTCGCCACACCGCCCGTCAGGGGATGAAGGTGCACCCGAAGTTAAAGTAGAGAGGCGAGAAGGTACGATGGTGTAGGAAGAAGGGAAGGAGTGGGAAGGGAAGGTGTGGATGAAAAGATGGTATTGTAGAGGAGGAGGAGTAGGAAGAGGTGATTATGGGAGGAATAATAAGAGGAAGATGGAGAAGGGGGAGGAGGAAGAGAGGGAAAAGTAGAATGTGGAGGACATGGAATAGGATGATGAGGAGGAAGGAAGGTGACAATGCAGAGAAAATTGGGGAGAGAAAAGAGGGAGGAGGCAAAGTAAGAAGGAAAGACGTACACAGTAGGTAGGTGTTGCGGGGGAGAGAGAAATTATAGGTTGTCTTAGATGGATCTCTCTGGTTCCTAGCAAGCAGGAGCCGCCTATAACTCATGGTCTGTTAAGAATGTATAATTTCCTTTGGTGGACCTTGGGCTAATAGCTTTACTTGCGACAAAAGAAAAATATTTTAGTCTTACCTCGACGGCTGCACGATACCATCTTAGATATTCTCTCCGGTGAATGTGTAATGAGCTTTTTTTTTTTTTTTTACTTTGCTCAAGCACTTTGGCACTCTGTAAATCCTCTAGTAATCCACTAAAATGTTAAGCAATTGAGTGGTAATGCCGAAATAACATTATACCTTTTATGTGAAGTGGAATACTATTGTCTTACATGATACTAAAATTTGAACAAACATGTATTCATTGAATAGGATTAATTTGAGAGTAGAGAGTTGGTACAAGTTGATAGACCACCGTACCCATTCTTACATCATCCTCTCTCTCTCTCTCTCTCTCTCTCTCTCTCTCTCTCTCTCTCTCTCTCTCTCTCTCTCTTGATTAGGCACTGGTGTGGATGACTGTGTCGTGACCACCTCAGACTGTTAGTACATCTTGATCCCGAGGTCACCTGTAACGAAGCCCAACACCCCCAGCAATGATATTATGAGAAGCCAGCCCACCTTATATGACCCATCAAGAGCCACGGCAACTATATTGTGTACAGTCTGATACCTTGCAGATCATGGGCTCGAAAATATCCCACTCGATTTCCTTTTTTAATTTGAAGAAAATGTTTTGATTTCTTCATTTTAATTCTTGGCTTTTTCGGTAAATGTGATGCAATCCAATAGAAAATGCACCGAAAATTTGTAAAACTAAGTATTTATCTGTGATTTTTAAACATTGAATTTACAAACAGGCAGAAGTTGTAATTATGACTTATTCACGACAACATTATTATAAAAGTTCACCATGATACCGGAGAGTGGACATGACTTTAGACCACGACTGTTGCCTCAGTGATAACATGGGGATAAATTCGATACAGGAGTGTTGGTCATTTTAGTCACTTGTGCTTCCTACATATTAAGTTCTCTCCCGTGATGTTGGTGTCAGATAACTCACTCTTCATGCGATTACAGTTTACCATTGTCACTCCTGAGCACTTCACATCTGCACTTCAAACGTTCGCAAGTCACGAAAGCTACATGACTTAAGGGGCGAATCTCATGTTGGTTGATGAATTGGAGGGCTACTCATTCTTTTACTCTATGCCACGAAACAGACGACCTCCGCTTCACTGATAGGGGATATGTTTCGTGGCATAGTTTGGAGGAATCGACGCCCTCCCTCCTCCCCAAATTTGACCCTAAGAGAGTATCCCTTTAATTATTCCCCCACTGGACACGACTTGGACGAAAAAAAAATAGTGAAGGGCAAATAGAACATCTCATTAGCCAGTCGGTATTGGGTCTCCTCTTGTGGGTTCATGACGAGAGGTGACTGAGGAGGGTACTTGGTGGGTGCAGATGAAGGTAAGAGGATGCCTGTAGGTGGGAAGTGATGGTAGGAGGGTGGGTAGTGGTCTAGGTGATGGTAGCAGACTGTAGGTGGGAAAAGAATGGAGGAGGATAGTGGTGGAGATGACAGGGGAGGTTGCAAGTGGGAGAGGAATGAAGGAGGATAGAGGTAGAGATGACAGTAGGAGGCTGCAGGTGGGAGATCCATGGGAGGAGGATAGTGGTGATGGCGGCGATATTAAGGGGCTGAAGGTGGGATAAGATGGAGGGAGGGCAGTAATGTAGGTAACCGTATTAAGGGGAGAAGGGTAGGACAAGATGGGAGGAGGGAACTGGTGGAGGTGAGTGAAGCCTCCTGGCGCTAACACCTCCCTCCTCCCCCCAGGGTCAGAGGTGAGGGGGCCCGCTGGTCTGAGAAGCCTGGCGGGGCCCTTCATCCTCCCCAGGCCCTGAGGATTTATGCCTTGCTTCTCTTTATAGACCATTGTATCCTGGGATTTTGAAGACTTCGAATTCTTATTGTTCTTGGGTGAGTCGTGAATTAGGGTGTGGCTTCTTGACCTGGGCACAGGCTGGATGTAGGTACCTGCTCAATGACCACCGGCATAATTGTACATCGCCAGTTGGTTCACGAAGCCTCAGTACTCCTTTGGGTGGGCCTCGTGTACCTCTCCGCCCACACAAAAATATCACTCCCCATAGCTCTTGAACGCTGACCCCGTTGGTGAAAACTACGCTCATATAATGGCCAAACATTCAGTGACCTCAAAAGCCTTAAATGGTTTCTCTTAACTGGCTGATTTGTACTGCTCGGGAGGTCTTCCAATGTGTGCAAGTAATATATTTTGTTTTAACAATGTAAAAATAAGAATTAAATATTATTTGACCCAGGTAACGTCAATATATTTTATTCGGGAAAGAAATGTCCTGCTATAAGCTCTCACTATATATTATTTATTATCGAGGTAGTGCCACACTATCTACCATATTTACGAGACAAATCATAATACCAGCCGCACTACACACCCAACAGTAAACTCCTCTTCTATTTTGAATCATTCGACAAGACTAAGATAAGAAAACATACACGCTCGACTCCATCACTGTTGTCCCACCCAGGTCAGTCTTAACGGAGCTTGCCCTTAGCCACCGACCCTTACTTGAGGCAAAGGCACCCCGGAAAGCAGACCAGAACCACCTCTACGTGTAGGGGCTAAGAGGGTGTATTTCTATTGTGACAGGGTTGTTGATTCGCCACCGACCTTTCTGACACGGGGTCGGCCTAAGGCAGTGGTGTGGGCTGGAGGCTAATGGTGGTTTTGTGACCGGTTTAAGTCCTTGTCACCTCCCTCACCTCTATATCTCCACACCATTCTGTGTTCTGTAAAAGCTTTCAGTTATGATTTTCTGATAGGACAAGCAGGTGAATGAAAGGGAGATATTTGTCGCGCATGTTCTGCTTTCAAAATATTTTATAATTTATAATAATTTTATAATTTATTGTGGAAATTCTGAATACAAGCATTATATACATTACTTTATTTATATTGCTGCTATTCATAATAATTACAATACAATAGTATATAGTTTAGATCTGTAAATTTACTTTTGAGAGAAAGTGATTTTCAAACTGTCGTATTCACATACTTTCTTTTAAGGAAGATTATCTAGTATAACAATGAATACCTCCCATTATTATTATCATTTCTACATCTCCTTCTCTACCTCCTTCTCTTCCTCCTCTTCCACCACCACCACCACTACCACCACCACCACCACCACCACTACTACCACCACCACCACCACCACCACCACAATCTCCTCATCATCACATTTTTCTTCTCTTTCTTCCCCCTTTTGCTCAAACCAACTCTTGCAATAGGAGGTCAACAATGGTACAGCCCCTCCAGCCGGTATTGTACCAGCCTCTGACCCCACGGCACCCCTTCCCTCCACCACCCCACCCCCCTCAACCCGCCTTACACGCCCGCCATGCTCTTGCTCCCCCACCCACAACAGAACCTGCACCAGCCACGCCCACGCCCGTATTCTCCACAACCACACCCACACAACCACACCCCTCACGCGCCTTTTCATTTCCTTGGTTTTGTGTGTATGTGTACCTCCCCCCCCCCCTCCTCTCTCCCTCTCTCTCTCTTCCATACCTACACTACTCTGTCTCACCCCTGGATGGCCATTGCCTCGCCCTTCTCTCTCCATTGTGTCTGACGGGGTAACCAGGCACTAATGTCTTGTAATGCTGATGTACGTATAGTTGGTAATATCGTGGAATCTCTAAAATGGCTAGCATCACTAATGGACATTTCTTTTTCTCTTCCACAGTTACTTCAGTAGTCCAAACAATGGGTTCCTACGTCATCCCCTGGGAGGCCTGACGCAGTTCAAGCCTGGGACGGGGCCCTTCCTTGGTGTACCTACCCCTCCCACCACCTCTGCGTCAGTCAAGGAGGCAGATAAAAAGATTGAGGCAGTACCCGTCTCCACCCCCGCCGGCATCTCTCCGCTCCCACACCCCGGTGCGCCTCCCATGTTCCCAGGAGCAACGGGTCTTCCAGGCTTCCCAGGCTTCCCTCTGGTGGATATGTCCTCCTCACAAGTTCTCCTAAACATGGTTCGTAATGCCTCCGCGACCCAGCAGTCACAGTTGGAGAATTATCTTCGAGGAGCCATGAAGCGGCCAGCTGACGCCCCCACCTCTCCCCTTGACCTGTCTGCCACTATGGCTTCCAAGAGACCGCGTACAGAACCTTCCAAATCCTTCGATGTGAAGACATTGTTTGGTCTACCACATGACGAAGAGAAGAAGATAGAGTCCAAGATCCACACCACACGGTCACCCACGCCTCCCAAACCTCGCCCCACGCCTTCACCAGGAACACACAAGCCTCCTACCCCATGCTCGGACAAACAGTGCCCTACCCTGGAGACCATCGGCCATTGGAGTGTCGACGACGTGTGTTCCTTCGTCGGGAGCATAGAACTTTGCGCCGAATATGTTGAGGTAGGTTGATTACCCATGTTGCTGAATCTTTGTTGTGGATGGACATATTTAATTTTTAGTAGAGGCAGCACTGTGTGCTTCACGAAGCTGATTCCTTGTTAACAACATTGAAGTCGTTTGTTTCCTTATATAGTTTGGATAAATTAGTAGCTCTCCAATTCACCAACAAGAGATTCTCCCTTTATACATTCACGACACAACCTGAGACTGGGAACACAACGCCCCATCACATCACCTAGTATTAAAATCAATCCAGTCACGGAAGAGTAACCCACCATCTAGTCACACACACACATGTTGGAGGGCAATCATACTGTCCCCTTTGGCCACACTAAAGTTCTCCTTCTCCTCCTCTGTGTTTGGCGTCTGTCATTTCCTACCCTGCTGTTTGGTTCTTCAAACTGACGGTGAGGATGCCCTGTCACCCACTTTGTTAATTCGACTTTTAACCCTAAACTATGAGCTATAGATGTATCTTAAATATTTTTTTTCTTACGACCATCAGATAACTATAATAGATAGACGGAACCTCTTATCACGTTAGGAATGTCAAAACTATTTCACCTTTAATATGATGACAATTTAACTGAAAAAAGACACTCATTGTCAAAATAATAGGTCGCAACGAAGATAAAAGTGTACCAACAATTGCTAAATATATATATCTGGATGCTAATGACATTTCCAATAATTTTACACTGACAAAAGTCGATAAGACTGACAAACAAGCATGCGTCGTCCACTGCGAAATTTAGTCCATTACGCTGTTTAGTACAAAAGGCTTCATCTCCCTTCTACCTCTCTGTGTGGATGCTGCTGCTGGTGGTAATATTTCTCGCTTGGCTTCACTTTGGGTTGTGTTGAAATCCTTATCTGTTCTTTCTCTGTTTTATTCTTCATTTTTTTCTTCCACTTCTTTTTCCCCTCCTGCCAATCTACTCTTTATTTTCTATTCTTCATTTATTTCTGTCACATTTCTCCTTTTCTTCCTGCCAATCTACTCTTTCTGTTCAATTTTTCATTTATTCTCACACTCCTTCTCCCTTTCCTGTTAATCTTTTCTTTCTGTTTTAATCTTCATTTTTCCTCTCCCATTCTTCCTCCTCCTCCTCCTCCTACTCCTCCTTGTCATTATCTGTCTCACCATCATCAGCGGTATCATTATCGTCACCATATTCGTCTCCCATCATCTACCTCCTCTTAATTCTCATAATGGTTTTTCATCATACCTCCCTCTTTACATCCATCATCATCCTTCTAACCTTTTTGCCCCCTCCAACTTGCTTTTACTTCCACTCCCTACCTCACCTGTTAACTCTCTCTCTCTCTCTCTCTCTCTCTCTCTCTCTCTCTCTCTCTCTCTCTCTCTCTCTCTCTTCACATCAACAGGCCGAGTTAGTCACTGATAAACACAAATATCCCACTCGAACCGCGACGAGAACTGACAAACGCCACTAAACAACTTGCGGGAGACATCAAAGGCAACACACACACATACACACTCGACCCCTGAGAGGAAGTAGGGCAGGGGGCAGGCTAAGGGGCGGGCGACCAAAGATGGACAACATACAGACAGACTGAGGTGATGTTACAGCCATTACCTTAACTCAGCCAGAGGGACATTCACAGTCATTAGCACCCGTCTCTGTTTGTTCCTTCCCCCTCAACCAACCTATAGGAATGTTTATTGTACATCTCTCAACCTGGCGTGGGTTTGAGGCCTGGATTGCCAGGTGGTTCCCCTTGAAAGAATGAGAATTTATTAATTAAAGAAACTCATTCATCCACGACATGTTACCCTTATAAGTAATGGTACAATAAATATAGATAAAGATGAAAAGGGTATCATTTTGGATCATAGTATCTAATGCTCCCCAAAGGGACGTCACGAGTAGGCGAGGAATAACACACACACACACACACACACACACACACACACACACACACACACACACACACACACACACACACCATAATCTGTCGTCATGAAGCCTCCTCAAAAGAAAAAACCCTAAGGCGGTGATGATGGAGTAGGAGGAGGACCATCCATTCCATCAGTAATAATTGAAAATTGTTGTTGATATCCAGGTTGGTGGCGAGGTGATACTTCTTCCCCTTATCACCTCTCACCATCAGTGTCGGGGGTCCACACGTCCACTTTCAGGTTCGACGAGGACTTGCCACTTCTCTCTCTCTCTACCCTTGCCCCCTTCTCTCTGCCGACAACTTTAGCGCCACTTACTTTATCTGCTATAATTTCATGTTATCAGCCATGGGGTCGTATAATCAGGTGGCCCCAGGAGCGACCCGTGAGAGGCTAGAGCAGGACGGATGGTCACGACGTTATTCCCGAGATAAGGAAATTGTGGGTCGGGGCGTGGGTGGGGTGGGATGGGCTTGGTTGGGTTGGGTGAAGGAGAGGAGTGGCCCAGGTAAGAAGGACTGCTAGAATGTGACTGTTATTGAGGAAGGGCTGAGGTAAAGGGGGACTGTTTGAAAGGGTCTGTTCCATAATGAAGCCAATGTAGGGTTGACTATAGAGTAGGGGAAATATGTAGTCTGTGCTAAAATGAAATACAGTAAATTACAGAACATAAGAAAAGAGAGTTGTGGATGGTTTGTGGTGTGGGAGAGCAAAGCCATTTTGTGTAGAAGGAACTTTAGAGGGCTACTAATAGGGTACATCCATTATCAAAGGTCAAGTCGTTACTTCCTCTCAGACGATGCAAATTATGTTTTTGGGAGTGGTAAAAAAAGAAAAAAAAAGAAACAACTTGAGTATATGAACTTTACAGAGAGGAGAAGTGACAGAACTTTTAATGTGGCCTGTACTGCAATGTGGAAATCTACTGGAAATTGGACCATGGTAAGAGGACTATAGTAGAGAGAACACTTGTGGAAACCAGAGAAACCTTCGACGACCTGTAATGCCGAGCTGTGAATCTTATCAAGTGATGCTTCTTTTCTTTTAAAATCTCCCCCACCGTAAGTCGATTTCATCTCTCCTCGCTCCCCTCCACCCATGATTGTTATATTTTGCGGCTCTATCGCAACAGTAAAGCAAAGTCTTATCAAGCGAAAAACTGTTCTGGGCAATTACAGTAAGGTGAATTTTTCTCCCTTATCGCTGAGTTCGCTTAAAGTAATCACCTCCGAGCTTTCAGTGTCCAATTTCAACGGTATCATTTAGACTTTGGTAGGTGAAGAAGTGTTTAGTTCTCTTGTGTGTGGGCCGAGTGAGTCCTGGGGCTCCTTCTTCTGTACAGTCATGCCCAGTAGTCCTGTAGCACCTTTGAACGAAACGGTTTCGACAAATGATGCGGAACTATTGCTGTTAATCTCTGTAAAACTGGTTAATTTAATTTACTCAAAAGGCTTAAAGAACGCTTTCACTCTACACTTACAATGACCCTCCTTCTTTACATTGACGATGACCCTCTCTTCATGCTACCCGTGTTCCTCTCATTTATTTTTTTCCTTACCATGTCCCCCTCTCCACTGACGATGGCCCCTTTATTTTTACATTCACGATAGCTCCCGTATTTCTCCATTTTATCCTCACTATGGCCACATACACACTCACAATGAACCCCTCTCTTTACACTTACAATGGTTCCTTCTATATCCCCTCTTTTTCTATTTTATCCTCCCCCCCCCCCCCTCTTTATTACTGTAGCACCTGGTGAACAAAAACCCCGCCTGGGCATTCTTCACACCGCGTCAGCACAGTCGTGGGACCCCTCCGCTGATACCATCAATCCAGGGTCATGCCCCCACCTACACTCCCTCCCAACCCTCCCTCCATCTCTATCGCAATTCCTAGTCTCCTCCTCCTGTTTCTCCTCCTCCTCCCTTCATTCTTCTTCTCCTGTTTCTCCTCCTTTCTTTCTGAACTTTCCTCTTTCTTCTCTCTCTCTCATTATCATCATCGACTCCACCCACTCTCCCCACAACCTTCCATCTCTATCACAATTCCTAGTCCCCTCGTCCTGCTCTTCCTCTTCTACCTTCTCTCCCCTTCAGTTTACATCAAATATTTCTTCTCTTACTCCTTCTCTCCTTTCCTTTTCCCATTTTTAATCTGGTCCCCATTTGGACCCAATCCTTCAACTGTTCCATTTTTCCTTCTTTATCCTTCGTGCTTACTGTTCCTCCACTCTATTACCTTCCCCTTTCTCCTACATGGTCTTCCAGGTTTAGGGCGGTCTTCTTCCATCCTCAGTTTGATTCATTAGACTTTTGTCCTCATCCACTTTTTCCCTCTCTGTTTGTCTCCTGTCTCGCATTCCCGTCCCGTATCTCCTGCTCCTTTCACTTCTCACGGCGTCTCCCTCCCTCTACCCTACTGTCAACTTTTATCTCCACGTCGTTGCCGCCACAACAACTCCTGGCCATTAACGATAAAACTAAGTGTGATTTGGTAGGCGGGAGTCCATTGAAGCGTGAAGCCACCATGCACCGTGAACTCCCTGTCCGTTCGATCATATCACGAATTACGTTCATTGGCCGGTCCTATCCTCCTTCTCCTCACACACACACACACACAGCCAGCCAGCCAGCCAGCCAGTCAGCCAGTGAGTCCCTTGCCGAGTGGTGCCTCCTTGAATGCGACCTCTGACCCCTGTAGCTCTCCGGGGTTTGTTCATGCAACCCTAGACGGCTGCGTGTTACCCGAGGCGCTTAGGGCTGCCGGGGGAACGTTCTCAAGATGAGGTGTTCACGCCAATACGATGGGCTCCTCCTCCTCCTCCTCCTCCTCCTCCTCCTTCAGTGTTGTGGTGCCCGAGGCTTGAGTTTCCTCCCTGATATAAGCTCGTGACGTAATAGTTTGGGGCCCCAGGATTAAGTTTTCTTTCTGATTCACGCTTGTTTGGTGCCTCAAGATTAAGTTTTCTGTTCGAGTCTTGCTCTTGACGCATTAGTTGGGTGCTACAGACTTGGAGATTCTGATTACTTTAGTTTTTCTATTCGTATAAAAACATTTTCCGCTGTGACGACTCTTTAATGGAGCAGCCGAAAGATGAAGCTAAAGAAAAAGTGTAAGAAAAGTGCTTAATTAAATGCTTGGAAAGAGAAGTACCAACACACACACACACACACACACATACACACATACAGTCTTCAAACCGACCACACTGCGGCTATATGCAAGCCAGCAGTTCACCACTACCACATGATTTGTCGACAACGCTGGAAGAGAGAAGAAAGCCGCTCCTCTATCTCTCTCTTTCTCCTCCTCTCTGCTCCTAGACTTTTATCTCAGCCTTTAATCACCAGTTGGCCAGAGCTACTCGGAAGCGTTTGCATTGTTCATGATCTTGTTGGATGAGATGGACCTGCTAATGTCGGCAAGGAATGAGCCCCTCGCTAATGCCCGAATCGTTAAGTAGTGGAGCCTTTGTTTCCTGTGCCTTGATTTGCATCGATTACCAACGGGGTCCATCAGAGTCGGGTGGCATCTTTCCCAAGTCTCTTATGGTACAGGGGAAAGGGCCCAGGTACCGGTATTATGCATCTATTGCCAAGTGGGTATATCAGAGTAGGGTGGCATTTTTCCGAAGTCTATGTTGATACAGGGGAATAGGCTACACATAAGAGCACATCGATTTCCATGGGGATGTTAGAGCGGTATTGTTCCGAAGTCTCTCATGATTAAGGGGGATGTAGCATAATCGACCTCGCTTTGTTTATTTGTACTGTGATATGAACTCGCAACCCCACAGTTACTGACCCAACCCAACCATACCCAACCAAGAGGCTGGAGGGGAATTTGCCTTGAAAAGAAGATTATTACTTAGGCCCTTCGAGACTTACTCAGCTGACGGGTGGGTGATTTGCGTGAGACTTTTTTGGCTGTTGTTCCCTCACGTCCACACCTGCTTGTTGTCATCCCTGTGAGTTCTTCCAGTAACCAAGGGACGTAACTCATGAAGGGTGATGGTGGTCGTGCTCTGGACACCTTTCCCTCCCGTACTGTACATCATCCAGGCCCCAGTTCTGTCGCAGCCGTGCAGGGGACGTCGGAGAATGAGGGTGGGAAGAAGGAGGAGACAAATTTTCCTGTCCATGTTTCCTCTCCTTCTTTCGTTCCTTCGCTCAGTTCCTCCCTTCCTTCCTTCTTTCCTTCCCAACTTTATGATCTGTTTTCCTTTCTTCCTTTCATTCGGTTCCTTCCTTCTCTTGGTTATTGTCTTTTTTTTGTTCTATCTTTCTCTTCGGTTTCTTCCTTCCTTCCATTTTTTTTCCTCAGTCTCAAACGATGTGTATCAATGTTTTCTCCTCATCATTAAGCTTTTTTTCTTCTCCTCCTCGTTCTCTTTCTCGCCCTGCTCTCTTTCCCTGTCCCTCTTCTTCTCCTTCTGATTCATCCACTGTTGCTACCTCCTTCACCACTCTTTTTTGTTCTGTTTTCTAGTCCCTTATCCTCCTCTCCCGACTTCTTCTCTCCTCCTCCTCCTCCTCCTTCTCCACCTCTCTCTCCATCCCTCCCTCACTCCATTCCTTTTCGTCTCCATAACCAACATCCCTTTTCCTCTCCTCCTTTTCTTCTCTCTCGCTTCCTCATTTCTTCCATCTCTCCTCTCATCTTACCCAACCTTTGATCTTTCATTGTATCTTGCCTCAACTTAACCCTCTCTTTCCTTTCCACTTCCATTTCCCCTTGCCATCCCTTCCCCTCTCTCTCTCCCTTCCAGCTTTTCCCCCCTCAATCATTCCTTGTATCCTGCCTCAACTCTCCCCCCCCCCAGCAAGCAGCACCCCGGGGTTTCTTGTGCATGGTGGCTTCAAGTGGCTCGTTCATGACCTACCGCTGACCTTCCGTTGACCTCTCGTCCCGACGCGGCAGTGTGGCCAGCTCCCCTCCCGTGACCAGAGTGCAGAAGGGTGGGGATTATTTATGCTCATTATGTGGCCACGATGAATGATGCTTTGTGTTTTGAGCTAAGAAAAGGATGAGTGGGTGGGTGGGTGGGTTTGACGGAAAGAAATAGTACTGTAGTCGAAAAAAAAAAGAGGATTTTATAAGAATATGAAAAGGATGGGTGGGTGGGTGGGTCTGACGGAAAGAAATAGTACTGTAGTCGAAAAATAAAGAAGAGGAAATAATAAGAAAAAAAAAGAAGCAGTCAGAAGAGATGAGTTGAAGTCGGACGGAAAGAAGTAATACTGTAGTTGAGAAAAAAGAGGAAATTATAAGAAAAAAAGAAGTATATAGTCAGAAGAGACGAGTAGAACGGTAGTTGGAGAGAAAGGGGAAGGTCGGAAGAGAAGGAGAGAGGGAATCGCTGGGAAAGAAGAAGTACTGTAGTCGGAAGAAGAAAGATATGGAGGAGGTAATTGGAAAAAGGAAAAAGGAGAAGTAGGAATGAAAGAAAGGGTACTAGTGTAGTCGATAATTATATCCTTTACATTATCCTCCTGGAAGCACTTTTGATTACGAGTGTACGAGAAAGAATTATGAGGAGAGAGTTGGAGGAATTGAGAAAGAGACGAGATTAATCCCCTTGTTTGATAGTTTACAAATTTGAGAGTGGCAATTAACATGACGTTGATACTGAGGGAAAAGTGAAATTTTCCAAAAAACTTGATCTGAGATGCTTGAGTAGCCAGACAGGCAGCTCCTCAAACTGCCTCATTCATTAGCTTCAAAGTCGGAAAGTGGTGGGTGATGTATTAATAATTAACACTGAGCGGTATATACTTTTCTCCTTATATTCTAATTTTTTTAAATATTTCTTGCGTAGGTCCAAGGTATTAGTTAACTTGGTTAATTAGTTAATTTGTAGTTAATAAATTAATTTTATGGTTATTTACCAAATTTGTTAAAGTGTTAGATAATTTGGATAGATAGCTAATAGCAAAAGAAAATAACTTAATCTAAATATTACATATGGGTTAATAATTAGGTATAAAATCATACATAAGAGTTGCTGGAGACGGGAGGAACTACGACCTTATGACCCATGAAGAATACCTGTGGAAATAAAATCAGTGATGAAATGGTCGCCTCGATCGTGGGAGACAAAGAGGTAAAAATATCACGAGGTATGAAGAAAAAATATAAAACAATGTGAGATCTCTCCAGGGCAGACGTTGGCTGTGGACTGAATCAACAAAGGAGTGATGCGGTCAGACAAGGTAGCCGCGAGTGAAGGGTGAGATACCATCATGATTCCTGCCCTTGATGAATATATCATCATATATTGACCTCTCCTCGTGATATATTTATCATGAACGGTGATTGCAGGCTCTCAAGGTGCACCCTGCACTACCGTCTGCTCCTGGGGTCGAGGCTCATGTCTCAACATACTCGAGAAATGGGAGGACAATGCATCCTAATTTTACCTTAACTTTGCGAGGAACGCGTCTTTCTGGAGAAAAAGAAACCTAGTAATTCCTCCAAACTATGTCAGATAATGAGTTTTTTCAGTATATGAGTGGTAGATGTGTTTTGTTGTAGTGTTTATCGGGCTGTATACACTCCAAAACTCACACAACAAATGGCCCCATTATCATTGTCATGAAAGAGTTAAATTTATATTCCAATTAATTATGATGAATGTCGTTTATTTATCTATTTAATAAATCCCTTTTTTTTCGATGTTTGTTGCGTGTCCAGTGGGAATAAATAGCGCCTCCTGTGGACACCCCTAAATCTTCCTCAGTGTTTCATTTACGGCGACTCTCGTATCTCATGGCGAGGCCCCACGCACTAAGTCAGCCATCCTAGGCCATCAGTCATCCTCCCCACAAGATCTCCCTCCTCCTCAGCATTAATCTTTCCTCTTCAAATCACCGTCCACACC
Organism: Petrolisthes manimaculis; assembly: GCA_034508575.1. NCBI lineage: Eukaryota > Metazoa > Arthropoda > Malacostraca > Decapoda > Porcellanidae > Petrolisthes > Petrolisthes manimaculis. The sequence continues at coordinate 46,781 of JAWZYT010000780.1, read as the reverse complement.
GCCTCCGAAGCCACTTTCTTACCCCTCCCCCTTCTCTCTCTCTCTCTCTCTCTCTCTCTCTCTCTCTCTCTCTCTCTCTCTCTCTCTCTCTCTCTCTCTCTCTCTCTCTCTCTCTCTCTCTCTCTCTCTCTCTCTCTCTCTCTCTCTCTCTCTCTCTCTCTCTCTCTCTCTCTCTCTCTCTCTCTCTCTCTCTCTCTCTCTCTCTCTCTCTCTCTCTCTCTCTCTCTCTCTCTCTCTCTCTCTCTGTCCCCAACCCTATCTCTCATGCCCCTCTCCCCTTCCCAATTCACCCTCACTTTTTTCATACTATCTCTCTCCTCAGTTTCCACCAAACCCTAATTGTCCCTTCACCATTGCTCCTCTATCCTCTCCTCTCTTCTCATCCCCTTGGCAGGTTCGATCACTCTTCCCCTTACTGTCCATTCTCGACCCCTTCACCTTCCTATCTTTGGTGCCTTGACTTCCCAGACTAGTATAACCTGTAACCAGTTTTCCAACACTTCCATGGTGCAGGTTGACCCCAACATTGACCCCGAGTGTACTCTAGGGTCAGGCTTCTCTGTCAGGTCAGGCTGACCTTAGTAGGGTCACCACCAGCTGTCAGATTGGGTAGGGGAGATGGGGTCATCCTTCCCAACCGGCTGACGTGACCAGCCAGGCCCTCTCCTCCCGCCTCAGTCACGAGCTAATTTTTAGCAAATCGATCTCAGCACTCACGCTCTGAGTGACCTGACGTCACCCCATCATCACTCCGGCGGTAAATTGACCAGCACAAGGAGGGGACATGGCCGCCTGAGTTCTTATTTAGACTTTATATCAAACTTCTATAGTAAATCTCAAAGGATATTTATTTCTGCAAATTCTATATTCAAGTTGATCGATGATCGAGGATTGAAGAGTCAGCTCTCGTGTAAACATCTACTCCGAGTTCAAAAACTTTAACCCCGCTGCATGGAGAGTCCAGAGAAGAAAGTTCGCTAAAATTAAACACAAATAATAACAATTGATTCTATCTCTCAGACAGGGGAAAAAATGCTTACTCCAGCAAGACGCTGTTTTCTTGGCTAACTCCCTATAATCACGTGACCCCGGCGGCCCTGGGAAGCGTGAGAGGAGGGCGGGCTCGGCAGCACGATCGGGTAATCAGTAAACAAAGCTACCGGGGTCCTGCGCGAAAATTACTATCATATAGCATGCAACAGCGTTACCTCCCTGACCCCACCACGGTCCAGCCAGCGTCTCCGAACCACAGACGGGATGGATGTCAAGATGAAGCCTTACACGATCTTGTCAGTGTCGGCAGAGATGCGTTTTTTCCTCCCGAAGTCTCATGTGAATCAGAGGATGGATGATCGAATTATCTTCCTTGGATGTTCGAGCAGTTTTTTTTTAATCCCAGTGCAGCAACGTCTAATTAAGTTGACAAGATATTGTTGGTAAATCGGAAGGCTATTGACTCCTCCATAATTAGACCTGGAAACAGATTTTGGTGTTCATAAAAGTAAATCTGTTTTGTGCCATAGTGTGAAGGAACTAGTAACCCTCCTATTTACCAACAAGACAATCTTCCCATAAACCACCTTAATTTGGCCAGACCAATGTTGCCTGAAACCAAATATCATAGTTTCCCCAATAAAATTAATCAAGTGTACAGTTCCAGTCTAAATGTTTGATACACATAAATATGACACAATCAAATATTCAACCCATGTTTTCTTGTACTCTGGTCACAGTTTTACATTTGTTAGTGAAAACCCTTTTCTGTCCCAAAAGAAGTTATTGCTAGACCTAGAAGAAGGTTATCCAGCATTACTTGAAAGAAGCTGAAATAAAGGCTTCTAATGCAGTTAGGAAAATGCCTTTAACCTGAAGAAGGAGTAGCAAAACATCGTCAATAAAGGTCCCTCTTCATTCGGTAGAGAGAAGCTGTCACATGCAGGCAACTATCATGGACTGCACATTCATCTTCTTCTCTTGCTACTTAAATTACTAGTTACTCTAGACCACAGGGAGGGAGGAATCATGAAGAAAAGCTTGGTTATGTCTGTCTCTCATCAAGTGTACCTAGTGTTCCACGTTTTCACTCTGTTGGCGTGACAGTCTCTGGTCATTATATCAGTACACAGACATGAACCTCGTAAATCTCATATATTGCTCGTCATAACGGCCTCATCACTTCCCAAATTGTCTAAACCATGTGTGTGTTTGTGTGTATGTTAGAGTTTGCTAGCTAGCCATGTTTATGTGCGTGCGTGTATGCTTTCGTATGTATTCACTGTATGCTTGTCTATGTGTGTAAGTATAATTATGTGTGTTCGTGTGTACTTGTGTGTACTTTTTTTTCCCTTCATGCAATACTCTAATGTTGGTGCAGCCGCTATGAGCTCATCTGCATACAAATTTACCAAAATGGGCGTTCAGCTGACGGTGTGATGGGTTGGTCTGAGTTGCTGGTGAAGCACTCACTCGAAACGCCCCTTATCAGTGTCTGTAGCGAAGGTCATTAGAGAGAAGAGTCTTTACTGGCTTGCCTACCAACGGCAACATTAGTGCTTTCTTTTGGTCTCTGTGGAATTTAAATTTGCTCTCCTTATTCACATTCATGACATTCTCCTTTAAGTGACTTGATTTACATGCTGATGAAAGTAGGATGAGAAGTGAGAGGGGGAATTCTTGTGTGTTATCAGTGGTGGCAATGGACAGACATAAATTAACGCCAGGGAGAACCTGTCTGCACGTCCATCACTGCTGACCCACCCTTAATCAGTAGATCGTTAAGACACCTTCACTAAACCATGACGCTTTTCTCTTCCCTCAGGCGTTCCGTGAGCACCGTATCGACGGGTCGGCGCTCCCACTGTTGACGGAAGAGCACCTCACCTCCAGCATCAACATGAAGCTGGGACCCGCCCTCAAACTACGGTCCGTCCTAGCACGTCGCCTTGGAGCCTGCAACGTGTGTCTCCACTGCGACCACTGCCACTCACAGACGCAGGAGAGGAGGCCAGGTTCAGCCTCCTCAGGACAGTAGGCCTCTGGGGACTTCTGAACCCATAGTGAATCCCTCTGGGCATACCTTATTTTTTATTGCACCAAGTGTGTGAACGCTGTTTGAGTTCCGTGGTTCAGTTTGAGGAGGCGAAGGACTGACTAGCCACTAAGGGGGTCAGTGAAGGGCTACCACGACCTCAGGGACCTAAACATCTGATGCCCAAAGGACCCTCTCCTTTGAAAGCCTACGTTGTACTGCGTCTCCTGAAAGTGACAGTGTTCTGTGAGATGTGAACTGATAACAGGTGTCTCTCCTCCCCTTCTCCTTCACCGTGAGTAGGGAGAGTGATTTTCATGAAAACAGACTATAAGAGAATTAATCCTGAACTATTCAGAAGACAAGACATGTATGAAGTATCCATTATGCACTTGGATCGTTAGTAGAACAACGTTCCATCTCAATAGCATTAAGTAGGGTGCAAGAGAGACGAAAATGAAATCAGTTAAGTTCAGCAGTGAATTCAAAGGTGCTGTTTGTACACGTAGATTAAATGACTTTGACAGATGACCTATAGTTGCTGTTGCTTAGTCGACCCCTGAGACATTCCGTAGGTGTTCCGCAGACGTTCCGCATTGTAACTCGAGGCATGCGCTTACTAGGACCAGATTCTCAAACGTAATCGACCCATCACATTATCAAAACATAAATACAGTGCATGAGACACGGATGAGTATAGACTACCACGATCATGTCTCCATTATTACATACACCATCTCTGACGTGACTCTGGCCACTTACTTCGTGATGGTTTGGGTTACGTTTCAGAATCTGGCGCTTGGTGCTTTATTGGCCCTTGAAGTTTTTATTCTCGGGCTTTCAAAAGACAAACTCGCTCAAGATTTTCAAGTCATAGTTTTCACATTTTTTTTTTGTTAATATATATTTTTTTCGTAGACTGGAGATGTTTTTTTGTGTACAGTTGTTGAGACAAAAAAATAAGCGTGCGATAGAAAGGATTATACCTCAGCTATTTGTTTTTGGTAGTTCACAAGCATTGCGACTCATGGTACATTAATCAATTGAACCTGCAAAAGAGCTAAAGCTAACAAATGAGTTATTCGTTCTTTAGAGTTTAGCTTCGAAGCGTCGGGTTGGATTTGTCAGGGAGATGCGCGTGGCAGGACCCAAACCGTGGTGACCTGCGCATGTTTATCACGAGGCTTCCCCCTGGCAAATCTATTCCTGTCTTAACCCAAAGATTATCGAATAAGTCCAACATTTTTAGTCATTTATATCTGCTGGTAGGGGCATAGAGTTGGTTCAGTATTTATTTGTGTATGCTGTTTGTTGGTGAGTAATGGTTAGCGTATTGTATATATCATTTCCATTTTGTTATTCACATTTATTTTGTTGGTGAAATTCCACCTTCCTCTCGGTACAACAGGAGGGGGATTTCCTGAGTCACTTACTGTATAAATAATGTCTTGTCATCGAGGACCCCAACAGCATCATTATTATTTTTATGTGTTAGTAGGATTTCTGTTGTTGTGACTCATCCTTCAGGCGGATACTAACACAGCCAATCCTGGACCTTGGTTGGGCACGACACACTCTAATAAAATAATAAACCCTGGCGATGTCTGATAAAAAAATTATATATATGATTTCATTATTGTAGTCAAAATTATTTAAATGGATATTATAACTATGTACTTCCATTATTTTGATATGCATATAGCAATTTGCGTGGAAACTAAGTCGCGTTCTTCTCTGGTTTTTGAGGCTTTAATATTATGAAAAACATAACGTCATGAAGTATTATGTATTGTGTTGTTGTCCAGGGAGGAGTTTTTGTTCTCCCCCCGAATGACACACACACACACTCCTGAAGGTTACAGAGAAGGGCACGACACATTCCTCACACTCGCTCTCATTACTACGGTCCAGGATTGGGGCCTATACATGCTTCCTCATGCTACCTTCATTGTCATACATCATACTCATCGAAAATCATGATAAGAATCGTCACCACACAACTCTTTTTTCAACAATTGACCTGAAATTTACCGACGCTTCTGTCTTTAACTTCAGCCTTCCTGTGGTACTGTAGTTTGCTTGATTGGCATTCTCCCTCACATTCACCATCAAAACAGGTGCATTGTTCTAGACTAGAGAGGAGACATACACACACTAAAACAGAGTATCGTTACAATTGGGTCTGTTGAGTTTTATGCTACATGCAGGGATACCAATGTGAGGAAGGTGCTTTTTATAAGTTTCATTCGTGGTGTAATATTTCATCACGCAGGTGTAACGATACTGTGTGTGGTTAACTCTCTTCAGGTACTGTTAGAGACTGATCAAACCTGAACAATATACATCTCTGTAACGCAGTAATGTGAGCAGTACTTTAGCTATTTTGGCACCCCTTCAGACCCGAGCCACTCCCTGTTCAATTCTTCATATGTCCCTTTTTTCTTTCGATTTCCTTTGTGCTTGCTGATCTTTCTCTCTATCTCCTCATTTCTTCGTATAACAGAGCATTACAGACCTAGCGCAGTCTTCCTTCTTCATCATTACATTCTCCTTTAAAAAATACACCTCTTCTTTTGATGTTATGTGGGTTTTCCTTCCTACCATTCGACATTCACGAGATTATGAATTTCCACTCCACTCTCGCCCTCATCATGTTGGTCATCACGTCATCAGTCACCTCAGCATCCCTCCCCTCGTCGCTTCATTCCCGAGTTGCTGTAGTCCTCGAGTGTGTTTGTATGACTCGTGTTTATACATTCTGTACATATAAAGTATTGTTTTTTTCTTCATTTTTTTATTGAATGACTTTTTTTTATATTCTATTTTAATAATGTGAACCCGGTGGCCGGTTATATAATGTGTGTGTAATGACGGGAGAGGTTGACAGACAGAGCCTTAGTGGTATATGTTGATCCCTGGGAAAGACTGTACCATCTCCCGTCACACACCAACACCGGCACAGTGAGGTTGCAGGCAGGGTCTGATGTAAGCAATAAACAAATATATATAATGTACGTATGGTTTTCACTATAAGCGTGAAATTCTGGAGTGTGAGAAAATCTATTTTGTTGTTTATACTATTAATTTCTACTGGGATGGCTTGTACTACAACACACCATGTTGTACATACCGCAACACCGAAATAAAATGACTGGAAACATTTATATCTGTGTCTTCATTTCCATTATCCTTCATAGTTCTTCCTAATGTTATACAGTTAAGCAATATATCTACAGTAACCAAACAGTTAATATATATTATGTGACAAACGATGAGTTATAATATGTGACTACAAACTTTATGGATATATATATATTTCAGTGCAATCTCCTCTAGATGGGACTTAGATAAAGAACAATGTGAAATATATAAAATCCAATTATGATTAGATCTATTGTTATCTTACCAACAAAGGATGCATATATCATAGAAGGTATCCCCCACCTCAAGTATGAAACGATAATAAAGTTATCATTTACACTTTATCTTAATTTGAATCCAGCAAGACTCTAAATCAAATATTTCATCATTGTATTTTATCGTCTCTGTATATCATTTTCAAACCCTGAGAAAGTTATCATGATTAGAAACACAAAAGCACTGTTGTGTTTACGTTGCACATTTGAGGACTTCACAACACAGGACAATCAGCTCTGCCAGTCCTCAACCCTCGTACTGAAACTGAGAAGATTTTGTCCAAGTGTCGTTCTGAAACATTAACTTGAGGAAGGGGCGTGAAAAGTTGAAAGTAAAGAGTCAATGATCACTGACTTCATAACACAAGGAGAGAGAGAGAGTAAAGGAAAGTTTTCCAGCTGTTCCTTCCCTAATGTTGTCTCGATTCATTTATGACATCAAAAGTCTACTCAAGCTTTTGTATGGGAATTTTCCATACATTTTATATAATCCTCATTTTTTTTTACATTTTTCACATTTCACATTTAGTTCAGCGTTGTCATGTGTACCGGGGCAACATGAAAGGGAGGAATGATGCACTTCAATCTGACTGTACAGTAAAGTACAGTATATACCATACCTGTGTGGCAGATACTGTTTGTTGGTGGTGTGGTAATGTACAGTCACTCATAAAAATTAAAAAAAAAACAGGCCAGTCATCTTCTTTTACGTATGATATCAGTTCTGGCATCAGTGTACGTGACGTCAGTGATGGCGATTGAGATATGAAGTTGATCTGCTCGACTCATATTGAACTAAGGGTAGATGAGACGAAGCATGAGTTAGGATAATGTTTCGAGCAAACCAGTCTTCCATCAAACACCACTCACACCACAACCTCTGACGTCAGGTACAATGTTACCAGAACCGATATCACACGAGTTAAAAGGTGTCTTGCCTGTGGTGTCTTTACTTTTATGAGTGACTGTACAGTAGTTAACGCTTGAGACTCTTAATTATTCCAGATTATCCAGGTTCATGAAGAGAAACATACAATAGCATGAATAATAAAAAAAAATCCTTCATAATATCTCAGCCGACGCCACAAGTGAGTTGGCAAAGCTTTCCCTTAAGGTTTTATTATGTATAATGTAAATAAATACTCAGTCACCAACAAAATGCGCTGTCGCCTTATCTGCCAAGTCATGAAACACCTTATGATACTGTAAGCTTCACAAGATAAAGCTAGTGAACTTCATGAAGCACCAAAGAGGGTTATAATTTGCCCGTTGGATAGTGTAATACTGGATGGCGCAAGTGTGTGTACCATAATTATCTTTTATAAATATTGTCCTTTAATTAAGAAACGCTCGGTTAGGCGACAGCACTTTTGTTAGCGAGTGTATATAATTAAAAAACTGATACTTTTGCACGCTCCTGGAGTTATAATGTTGTTTTAAAACAATACACGACGTAATAATGGAAACATCGTGACTCCGTCAACCACAGCAGCAGCACCAGCAACAGACAACACCTCGACTCTTATTATGGTGTACAAAAGTTGGTTCCTTCTACCAGCCTCAGTATGACTCAATTACCTGTTCGTTGTTCGAATGACAAAGCACAATTCGCCATCCATCCTGTGTTGTTTAGTTGTTCGTTCGAACCACAGGTGGTTCATTTGTATTGAAACTTTTGTACACCTTAATACAGCCACAACGGATCACCCGTTTCCACCTTGCTCTGTCATCTTCATCTTCCACTGTTACCCCCGCCACCAGCATAATATTATCCTCCTCCACTGTATCCATAAACCTTCTTTTTGGTCTTCCTCTTTTCCTCCTTCCTGGTAAATCCATTTCCAACATTTTCCTTCCCACATCCTCCTCATCCCTCCTCCGTACATGACCAAACCATCTTCGTCTCGCCTCTCTAGTTTTGTCTCCAACCTTCGTACGTGCGCTGTCCCTCTAATTTGCTCATTTCTAATTATATCCAGCATTTTCAATTCTGCCATTTCTAACTCTTACTTCTGTCTTTTTGTCATTGGTACTGTCCCCATACCATACAACATGGCTGGCCTTACCACTATCCTTTAGACTTTCCCTTTCATCCCCGCAAGCAAAAACACTTTTGTCACATATTAGGCTACTCCTTTTATCTTTCTCCACCCACTCCATCTAGCCTTCACTCTCTTCGTTACCTCTCTACCGCACTCTTCATTACTTTGTACAGTTGACCCCAAGTATTTGAATTCATCGACCCTCGCCACCTCTACACTCTACAGCCTCACTGCATCCCCACCCTCTCTCACATTTACAGCCAAGTACTCATCTATTAGTTACTCCACCCATGATAAAAGAAAATGGGTCATCATGATGACGTAGGGTTTAAATATTGAGCTACTTCTCGTGGTAATAATATATTATCAACTTAATGAATTCCACTGAAGGATACACCATGAAGTATTTATAATTTTTGTCTATTAGTCTGGTACAAGGCGTTCATTATAATGCCATGTATATATAATAAAAACTAATTTTCTATTATACGGGGCTCCTGCAACAGATGGAGCTAAAGACGCACATCTGATTTTAACTAGATGAGTTCCCATTCCAACTCTCAAAGTCCTGACTGATTTCCACCACTGCTACTGTACCACCAGTCCACCACCACTCTGCCCAGAACACTAAACGCAGTAAGACGCAGTAAGTGTTGATGGAGGCTGTGCTGCGTAGTGATTGTGAAGAACCAAGTCGTACTCTTAAGTCTAATATATCATAATAGATACTTGGCATTGCGAGAAAATGTTATTTATTGGTGCAAGTGATGCTGAAGTGTGTGTTACGGTTGTAGAAATTTATGTAATATCGCTCCTACACATAGGCCTATTCAATTCGTGAATATCTCTATCGAAGACAACCCCCGTAGGGGGGTATTGCCTGTAGTAATGTGGGCAATACTTATAGGGTTTTGGCGCCCCTTTGGCCCCAGCCACTAGCTTTTAGTTCTTCAACTGTCCCTCTTTTCTTTTCATTTCCTTCCTGCTTGCTGTCACACCTCTCTATCACTTTTTTCTGGCGCTATAGGAACTCGATGTTGCGGCGCCTAATATACATCAATCATATCGAAGACATCATTATCAAAATCTAAGTTGTGAAGTGAAAAGGGGCAAAGAAAACGATTACACTTGGGTAGAATGATCTTGCAACAGTAGGAAAGATACGATAAAGAGGAGGGACAGTGAGTAGGAAGGAAAAAGAGGGAAATTAGAAACAAGTGATGGGAGGAAAGAAAATAACTTTGAATCGAAAGTGTTGCCTCACATCCTAGCAGGCAATATTTACCCCACTACGGTATATAGAGATAATGGTGGTATAGTATTGGCTTCTTTAGTCTAATCGGGTGGCAACTGACATCGTGATGAAATGGATCAGCAGTCTGTGTGTCATCTCATCCCTACGCTGTGGTCATCCACGTGGTGAGTGTTGACGTGTGTTGCTGTGGACAGTACTGTATATTTTTGCCAGTAACAAATACACGACAATCTTACTTTCATGGCCTGATTATATAGCTTTTGTATTATTGAATTGAGTTGTATTTTCTTGCCTCCAGGGATTTAAAAAATATGAAATTAATCTCTCAAACGTTACAGGTTTGATATTTGTGTTATCTAATTTATATTTTACGAGGGAAGCAAATAAGGCACTACTGTCCACAGCTTTACGTAATGTATAATGTTTGTACAATTGTTAACTTTTGCCAAGGTGTACAGTACGCAGAAGTGGAGGGGATTGTATATTAATAGAGGCAGTGGCAGTAATAGTAGGTATGTGTGGTAGCAAATGTGACTGAGGCAGCAGCAAGCTAGGCAACTAATTGACCTTTCCACTGAAGCCTCTGTACTTCGACTAGACTCCATAATCAGGCCCCTTCACACGCAAATGCAAGGCTCTTCTCTTTCACATTCACATAATCAGATTCTGTATTTCATTCGTGGAACCCACAATTAGTGCAATAACTACCCACGCTTCTGACACCATTTGCGTGCGACCAGCGAATTCCTAAACTTAAACATATGCCCTGGTTCGTGCAATTAAATCGAGGAATCCAGCTACGATGCCCTTGAACACCGCTACTTAGATGTACAAAACGCCACGGTTGGACTTGGATTAGGCTGCAATGTTGTGTAATGAGGGGTAAGTAGCTACAGTAGGCTACAAATAGTCCTGATAGCAAGGCATGTAGACTGAGTGATCACGCTTCGGGTAGGCACGAGAACAAGTCATTAAGTGCAATTTTGGCGCTACTCTACGCATATATACCCTGTTGCTGTCGGTCGTAGTATGCTATCTTGGTGTTAGAGGGAGAGGTTACGGTGATAGGAGAGGCTCTGTGATATACAAAGCGAATATCCCAGTGGTTTGAATAAATGATACAGGTTATCAGACGTCTTGGTGAAACAAATTATCAGAATCCCGATAATACAGATCAGGATAAGTACAAATCCCTATAATGTGGGTGAGGGAACCTGTCTCTCCACCTTGGTTTTAACAAGAAACATGTTGTACAATACCTTAATAATACATTATTTCTGTGTTAGATATCGTCCCAATTAATTTTTATTATTGTTACATTTTTTCTTGTGGCTATCTCTCCTTCCTATGATACCTCTAGGAGTCTAGGTGGAACTGTTCTCTTGGGTTATTGTCTGACAGTCACATTACAACACGAAGGCTTTGCAACACTTAGAATCTACAATATATTAGGCTATTTGTACTATAATTATAAATACAGTACAGTAAACTATAAGAGCAACGGGGATTAAAGAAGATAGAACAATTAAGGTGACTCTTAATATATCATTTGAGGCTACTAAATATAGTAGTTGAGAAACATTTCAAATTGTAAAACACCACACGTGCTGACCACTCAACTTATCTCCCTGAAAACCTCTCTCTCTCTCTCTCTCTCTCTCTCTCTCTCTCTCTCTCTCAACTGACGAGAAAAAAAAAACTTGTGATATTTTCCCTAAGGATGCATCAGGTGGGATAGACTCCGGATGATAATGACTTACATAGGCTACTAAGATAAAGAAGCTACCGTCTCCTAGGCTACGTCATAGAGTTCCTTTCCATAACTTTCACATTCTCGTCTCCTCAATTATTGACCACGGGAGGTAAAGCGCTTCCTGGCGGACTCTCATAAGGGGGGAGGTTGCAGTGGCCGGAAAAGAAAAGAAAAATGTGTATATATATATACTGTATATATAAAATTGTGACGGTGCTTTATTTTTATAATTAATTCTTGACGTTAACGCACGAAGGTGAACAAAAACAACGGGTATTTGCACGTGAAATTATAGAAGGATCAGCGGGGGTTGGAAAGTGTGTGTGTGTGTGTGTGTGTGTGTGTAGGGTCGCGACCTGGGATGAGGAGGTAGTGGGGGTGCATATCTCCTAAGTACAGTCACGGACAATAGTTTCTCTTTTCTTTGATAGTAAGATTTGTATTTTTATACCATTTGATTTTTCTTGTCGAAAGGGATTAATTATTCAAACTTTCAGCATTTATACTAAGTAGGTTTGATATTATGTAAGTATTGTGATAGCCTATACCGGTATGTGTAACTCATATTGGCCTACTCCCACGCAGACGAAATATACAGCTATACAAAAGTGATCGGGATATTTATTTATGAGAGGTTGGATTATTGAACTCTTAATCCAGTTGACCGAGTGAAATGTTACATATTATGCCTCTAAAGGATTATATAGCAACCAGACATCGCAAAACACAGCCTGATGTGGATGTTTTCTTGCATCTCTTTCCTTCCAAATTGTTAAATCATAACTTGTTTTTGTATATTTACATGTATTCGTGTGTCTGTGTGTGTGTGTCAAAGCCATAAGAGGGTAAATTTAACCTTGCTGCTGCCTTACTCATAATATAATACACTCGCGTAGGTCTTTTCATACACACACACACACACACACACACTGGTAGCGCCCCTGGTGTGTGATTGTGAATGATCGCTTATACCCTTGAACTTCATCTTCTTCAGCGTCACACAGACACTCGGGTCTTTGGGGGTCAAGCTCCAATGTGGACAAGCTGCTGTGAACATGAGCATACCATTTTCAAATAGTGCTTTGTGTTGGATGAAAGGCATGTGGTATATTGTCACAGTGTATTACTCGCCGCTAGTCATTCTATTCTCTTATCTTATCTTGTAGTGAGTCAGAATGTTATGTTTAAGTTGTGGTTCAACAGCCTGGCAGTTTGGTTTGTTTTATATCATAATTATGTGCATTTGTCGGCAAAAGCTCTGTCGCTACACTGAGTATGAAGGATAATCATTGAACAAACATATTCATTATTACATAATTGTAATATATCCAGCGGTAGATGCATAAACTTCTGATAATTGAGTTAAAGAACTTGTGAAGCTTATGTGGTTCAAGACGAATGAAACATTTGAAAATCAGCATCGTACACATTGGCATCCCTCCGTTCATTATGATAGTTATCCTCTCACCCTTCTTTTAATTATATATATATATATATATATATATATATATATATATATATATATATATATATATATATATATATATTTATGTTCGTACATTCTAGTGATCTCGAGTATAAATGTCGAAAAATCATCATACACTGTGGTACCCTTACTATGGACTTCGTTGTACTCTTCTGTGGCCTCGCACCTTTAGTGTAGTGATGACTGGTACTGACAGGGAGAGGAGAGCTGGGGATGGGGAGAGGGAGAGGGGGTGGAGGGGTAGAGGAAGGGCTCATCAGTAGGCTAAGTAGGTCTCCCAACCATTTATAACTCTTGGAAAAGTTTTACGCCACGATGTTGATATTAACGACGTGGCCAACCATATTTATCTTTCCCGAAAAATGATTCCCCTTCCCTCTCGCCTGGGAATAAGCAGGTGATGAATGAGACTTTACTCCATGTAGCCGAGGAAAAAACAAGATTCTAAAACTGGCTTAAGACTTCAGTGTGAGAAGCAGCTCGGCGGCTCCTACTACATAGAGAGAAAATAGAAAGTTTGCCCCTAGAGATTATCTACTATTATGTGCTAAATGGCAGGATATTTTAGAATCTTACAGTAAGAACGTGATTGTTTACCAGACACACTGTATTAGCCGAGAAATAATGATGCATTTAGCGAATTGATCGTCACGAACTATTAGCGCCATGCACCGACCGATAATCACTTAGTTGGGGGACGCGCCCATCATTATTTATACCACATGCAGGAAAAACTCCTAATTTGATGTCCGTCGAGAAAAAAAAAAAGCAAACTCCCAATTGAGTGGTCCATAATCCCATTCCCGTAAGTGTTGCACCGCTTACACACAGTACCAAAGGGAGGCCGGGCCGCACCTCTGTGACCTGGGTATAATAGGAGTTAACTATAATGAAAGCCGGACATAAATCAAGACTCCTGTTAGCTGGCTGCATTATAAATTGCCATGACTGATGACTCGGCGTGAGGTTATAATGGCAGCCAATGGGGGCAAGCAGGGTAAGTAAGGGTCGGTAGAGAGAGAGAGAGAGAGAGAGAGAGAGAGAGAGAGAGAGAGAGAGAGAGAGAGAGAGAGAGGATGGATGGTCGGTAATGGAGTAAAGAGGGGAGATGGAGAACTGGCGAAAAAAGGTTAAAGGGAGAAAGTGAGAGGGCAAGTAAGAGAGCAGAGAGAAATGGAGCTGTAACGAGGGAGAAGGAAGTAATGATGTTGGCAGAGAGAAGAAGAGGAACTTTAAGAAGCCGGAATGCTCAAGGAGAGAGAGAGAGAGAGAGAGAGAAAGAGAGAGAGAGAGAGAGAGATTGTGTGAAGTAAGGGGTTGACTGAGTAGAAGCTAAACAATACAAACGGTGTGCACGAAACGTAAACATAATAATCAGCTTCGAAAATAATATTGTAGATGACAAAGCACAAAAGATGCTTAGACAAATGCATGATTAACTGGACAGAAATAATACCTCAAGCTGTAGCACATATTAAACTTTATAATCGCCTGCCCAAGTAAGGGGACTCATCTTGATAATTAAAGTAGATTTATACGCACTGCCTACACAAGCGAGATAAATCACATACAGTACCTTCTGTGGATCTAAATTCAGATTATGAAGAAATGTAGCACGCCAGCAGGACTACTTAAAGATGACGCCTATGTGTTTAACTTAATCATTACTCGGTATTTGCCTCATTAAGAGCATATTTATATTAGAGAAAACGTGTGTGTAGGTGTCTGTGTGTGTGTGTGTTTGTGTGTGTGTGTGTGTGTGTGTGTGTGTCCCATCCGCCGCACTTAGCAGTTACAAATTGGTCGATATTTCACGAGATTTTTTGGCGGTGTACATTACAGTTTGCAATCTGCATTATTCACAAATCTATTATATATACTGACATTCTCGGAGAACAATAACACCGTGCGATCTGTAAATTCTATGGACCAAACATTTTCCTTTTATCATCCCTTAACGCCACACCTCTCCTTCCTTCTAGTCTACAGTTATTTCCTACCCATTGCTGGCGTTCCTTTCATTCCTATCTTCCTATATTCTTCCCATCTTCCCTTCAATACCTTCACTCCCTCGTATTTTTCTCGCCACTCTTCTCTTCCTCGACTCCACATCTTCCCTTCTCTTATTTTTCCATTCAATTTTCCCCTCCCTTCTTTCACTATACACTTCCTCCTTTCCTCCGCACCTCCCTCTTCCCAGTCTCTCCATCCAAATCTCTCCTCATGCAGCTATCCATCCCTCACACACCCTTTCCCCACCTCCTCCCCCATCTGTTTACACACTAAAGGACCTCCGCCTCTGCCACCACGCGCTTAATGTCTGGTGATGTGGTGGTAATTAGGGGCCTGGGAGGAGCCAACCACCCCGCCGTCTGTCATTACTAACGTCTCCAGTGCTGTCTCATTTTTAAGTCCTTTTGAGTTTACTCCTTAATATCTGTGTACTTATCCTTACGCATGAGGCAGTAAGTGATGCGTTTCATAGTGTAGAGTTGCGGATCTCATTGGTAAAGTTTCAATCAAAAGATGTGAATGAAAAATGAGCTAGTTGAGTGAATCTTGTAAATCAATATTACAGAAACCAACAGCTATGAGTTCTGCATAAATTTTCCAGGCAGTTTCATTTAAAGGTAATACAGGATTAATGGACGCGACTGTACCTTTACTCCTCTGTTCAAATAATTGGAAAATAAAATGATTAATGAAGGAATATTGAAGAGTCGTAAATCCAACGACGCCATGCAACAAGGGAAAATCACCGCATTGCATTCCTCATGAAGTGGCGGCAAACGAGCAGGTGGGAGGCAGGTGGTGATGGTGTGGGAGCCTCGGATGTAAACAAAGGGGCAGAGAAGAGGGGGCCAGGGGGCGCGACCTCGTCTGCTTGGGGCCTCAGCACACGTAGCCAAGGTAAGGGTTGGTCGCGGCTCGGCTTTGCATGTGGGGTTGCGGAGATCGTGGGAATCCAATGGGGGACCCTGGGACGTGGGCACTCCCAACACACAGGTGCACGACGCGGACAGATTGCCACCCACCGCCAGGATCAGTCAGCCTACACAACACACTCACTTTGTACCATGTTTAATTACGTTTAGGTCCGGATACAATATCCGTGACGATATAATCGAGGTTAGTTACCATATGGTATGGATACAGATTTTGTGTTGCGACGAATGTACTCTTTTTACTCGAAAATGTATTTGGTTAAAAATTGATCTTGATGCTTGTCTGCCAAGGCCTCATTAAACTCATATAATTACATTGCTCTTTTTTTGGCATACAGGGAGATCTACTGAGAGATCCAAGTTAAAATTAACTTCAATGAAAATATGACCTGATGAGAATAATAAGTGACAGGCTATTTATTGACATGTGTTGTAATACTAAGAAATGGAAATCGTTGATGTAAATAGTGATTACTTGCATACATACACATGGTGACTGTACATGAAAATTTCCTTACTTGTTTTGCTGTGACCGACAAGACGAGGTTTTTCCACTAATGGGACCCCCTTGTAGTGAATATGTTGGGAAATTTTTCACTATTGTAATTGATGTTAGTGGTTAAGGCTATTATGCATTGTTGCTTTCTTCGGGGCTTGGCTGAGACGCTGTTCTTCATTGATCTGTTGTGCATTTTGCATTTGTGTATATATGTGACTGTGAATGTTTGTGTGTGTGTGTGTGACAGTGAGCACTTGTATGTGTGTGTCTGTGTGTGTGTGTGTGCATGTACCTGTGTATCTTCTTTGTGCATGCGTGCTGTGCCTACTGTGTCGTGTTCCTCTCATCTCCCTTCACTACATAGGCCTTAATACCAAATCCTGTAACACCCAATCCAACTTACTATCAGCCCACACTATTATTCCCTTCCCTCATTACTTCCCACTCTACTTTCTCACTATCCTACTCCACCCTACACCAGTTAGTCCACACCCAATTCTTCCTCCTCTCTTCGCCACTCCTATACTCACTACTCTAGCATCTAACCTGCCCGCAGGATGTGTTGTGTTAATTAAAGCCTGGCTCGGTGTCTTAAAAATTCGCTACATTAGGCGCTCACTAATCCGAGACGCCAGGCAATTTGTCGTATAAATTCGCCGTCCCGTTATGCAAACACGATGTAGAAAAATGTAATTATGGTACGCGTGTCAGACCGTTTAAGGAAGTCATTAATTAGGAGTAACTGGGAGGGTTGCTAATTTCTCCAAACAATGCAATAAAATAGATCCCCTAACTAGCATACTGATTTTTCTGACATAGTTAGGAGAAATTATCGCCACCCAATAGGTCAATAATGAATTATTTCCTTAGATGAATCTGCCACCCATCGTTTATATTCCTCTTTTTTGAACCACTGGATTTATATTCATTAAGAGAATTCATTTGCTATGGGTAAACTAGAGAGCTTTTGATTCCTCCTGACTATACCAGAAAATGGCAATATGTCCGTATAAATAGAAAGGATGAGTTTTGTTGCATTATTTTGATTGCTACGTGCATTTCATTTGTCCCATAATAACAAGAGACACTTATAACTCATATATGTGAACGTGACAAGGCTTGTGAATATGGATTGTTCTTTCCTTGAAACTTGTTTAAAGCGGCCATCTGCTGTTGGTAAATTGGAGGGAGGGATGCTTTCCCCTCCAAACTACGCCACGAAACAGAATATCATATTAGTATACAAGCACGAGATTTGTTTTGCAGAATATTTTGGAGGACTTGGTAGCCAACCATTCTCAACAAGACATGATGCCCTTCAGGTTGTCGTCTATTGTCATCAGATTGCGCTACAAAACAGATCCTTGTACTCTTATACCAAGGTACTAGTCTGTTTCCTGGCATAGTGAGGATGAATCTGTATCCCACATATTCACCAAAGTTTCATGATTTGCTAAACTGCAGCTAAAGGTTCAACAACATATATGCCTCCAGATCAGATCAGACTAGCCAGCAACGGCCCCTTTAACCACCTGTCCTCCCGCCTGCCTCCTGTCTCACCTTTCTCATTATGCTTTGATATTCAAATTAACGTCAGGTAAAGCTGTGTTGTGCCGCTGGACTCCAACACATGGCGAGTCGAGAGTATGCCTGTATGAGTGTGTGTATATGCTTACATTTGCCTGTCAGTGTATTGTGTGTACAGCATTGCTTTGTCTTTTTGTCTTCTTGCATACATCCCAGGTGGGTAGGTGTGTTGAGGCCATCTGTCCTCTGCCCCACGTCCCTCACATATACATCAGTGTCCTGCATTGGCCAGCGATTCGTGCACTTTCGATTATCCACAGCCATCATAGCCTGCACGATACACGAGCTCCTTAACTGGCATTTTTATACCTGGCATATGATTATTACACTCCATCAACATCGATATCGGGGAAATGCATAAGAAACCTTCCTCGTGATTGTTACAGACGCTCATCAGCGCTGATTTACGAAAAATATATAAGAAATCGTGGCCGTGTTCATTAGAGATTTTCCATTAATATTGATATAAGCGAAATGTGAAAGAATCATCCGTCGTGACTGTTACAGAATTTCGTTTATCTTAAGGTACTGAATATATATATATTGATCTTCTCAACTGAAATTATACGATAAATTTTCATTATTCATGGAATACCTGCCTTCCAGAGACTTTCTCTGGCGGTCACTTATTATAAATGTTGCTTCATCCTCTGACAATCTCTGGCCAGATTAGAGGGAAATAATGAGCAAGAAAGTTTCTCATCGATATGTTCCTCACATATTTCATGGATTCTTACACCTTTACAGATGGTCCAGTTATTCTCTGATACAGAAAATCCTTTATATAATGATACATAATTACTTGATGTGTACAGGAAGGTTCTTTCGGAAGGATTACGTAATGTTCTCTACTTGACACAACACATTAAACGGATTCAGGATTGTTAATGAAATGACTGCTCATCTGTCCCACCTGACCTAATTTGTACATGGTGTAAATATTTTCCTCGGCAGATGATAATTGCTCATGAAAAGAAGCACTATATCAAGAACATTTTTCGAATTGAACACCTTCATAATTTGTACCGGTATATACCACAGATATAGAAAGATAATATAGATAACTTCTTTAATCATCCTAATATTAAATTATTCATACAGAGACCATCCTCATAGCATATGGTACTCCAAATGGTTAACTCTGATATAAAATATATTTTGAAGCCGTTGTCCTCTTGCGTTGGTGGTGACTTAGTGCATAGCCAAGTGTAGTAGACGAGGCGACTGACTGACCTCGGTGTGCAAATGGTACCATCATCCAGAGGAACAAGTTATGCAAAGCTCATCGGGTAGTTTATATGCATGATTATAGTCAACACACATCAACCATGGACGGACAGACGGGATGGCACTCGTTAGACACGAAGCAAGGCACACGGCAGGTGAGATGTGGCCAGGAGAAGGGTGTGTGTGTATATATATGTGTGTGTGTGTGTGTGTATTGATTATTGGGCGTGTGTGTGTTGACGAATATCGTCCTTGTACTTATGTGTGCTTGACTTATGTGTGGGTGTGTCTATGTAGGTGGGTCTTGTGTGTGTGTGTGTGTGTACCATCCTGGTAAAGGGAGAGGAATAGGACTTGAACTACATAAATCAAAGAATATAATACCGGTACGCCTTGTGTAATGAAAATTGGACAATAATCTCTTCTTCCTTGCATCGCTATTTATAAATTAATGTACTACGTCGATAACTGTTCTAATAAATTTAATGTGTTGGCCTAAATCTTTATGTATATTTATGACCTAATTATTGCCTTCATATTTTTATCCTGGCTTAATATTTTCGCTATTTATTCTCGCTACTGCCAGACCATTAATTCCATACTTCTTCATATTGGTGTAGGAACCCTCGTAGTGCCGGGGTTTATGAAGACATGGACAGCGTTCATTTACCCTCCGATATTATCATGTTAATACACACTCCTGCCAACCCGATCCTTCACGCTTACCACACCTCGTCTCTCTCTCTCTCTCTCTCTCTCTCTCTCTCTCTCTCTCTCTCTCTGTGATAACGGTAGTGGTAGTGGTGGTACTGGTTCAAATGTTAGTGGTGCAGAAGATGGTGAAAGTGGTGAGGTAGCCTTAGTGGTGGTGGTGGTGGTAATGGTGGTGAAAGTAATGAGGTATATAGTAAAAAGTGATGCTTGAAGTATTGAGGAAGTTTGACTATAGTAGTAGTAGTGGTGGTGGTGATAAGTAAAATGGTGAAGGTGGTAGTGGTGGTGGTGGTGTTGGTAGTGATGGTGATTCTCGCGCTGGTAGAGTGGTGATGGAGAGTAGTGGTGAGGTGGTGGAGAGTAGTGGAGAGGTGGTGGAGAGTAGTGGTGGAGAGTAGATGGAGTGTAGTGGTGGAGAAGAGGAGAGCCACCACGGACCAATGGTGATCAGTTATGCATCTAATTATTATTTCCCCCGTGTGGCTTCCTTCCTCGGGGGTCGAACCAACGTCACGCAACACCATTCTCACCTCCCCGTAGGCTCTGTGTGTGTGTGTGTGTGTGTGTGTGTGTGTGTGTGTGTGTGTGTGTGTGTGTGTGTGTGTGTGTGTGATACAATTTCCGTGTAGAATCATAAGGTTATACAATATCAACCTTATGTACATGTGTGTGACTATGAGATTCCAACGATAATAAAAAAGTCATTATTGTAAGTACTATGAATCATCTCTGAGTTAATGCATATCATGAGGTATGGCCTACGAGTTTATAAAGGTGATTTCTTAAGAGTATAATTAATAATCCCTCAAGTACAGTAACTATCCACTAGTAAATACCATTAATATCACAATGATGACATGATGATGATAATGATTGATGGTGTGTTGATGATGATGATGATAATAATTGTGGTGATGATGATGATGAGTGGTTGTGGTGATGATAGTTGTGATGATGACGATTATGATAGTGATTGTGGTTGTAGTATTGATGATGATGACAATAATTGTGGTGATGATAAAAAATAAGTGGTTGTGGTGATGGTGATTATTATGATAGTGATTGTGGTGATGATAGTTGTGGTGATGGTGATGATTATGATAATGATTGTGGTTGTGGTGATGATGGCAGTCCTGACCTACCCCGTCTACTCCATGATTTATGACAGCCTCTGGACCCAGCCTCTCTGTATGTGTGTGTCTCTCTTCTGTCATGTTGTCTTGGTTTGTGCATTAGTTAGGCCATTTGTCCCTTTCTATACATTCCCTGTACACCTTCCTTAACTTCGCCTCTCACCCCAGCTATATCTTTGTTACATTAATACAATCTATAATTGTGGAAATTCATCTTTGTAACTTCTATATGCACAGTATGTAATTATCATTCGCTCGGAAATCAAATACGGTGTTAGATATTTGTTGAAGATTAACACTTTTAGGCTTATGAATGGTCATTAAAGACAATGCAGCTAAACAGTGACGTATTTACTCGTATATACAGTGTGTAAGTTTATAAGCTGTCTTATGTATGGGGGTTCTGTTGTGTGGTCTAGTTTGGAGGAATCGGTATTTCTAAAATTTAACCACAAGAGATTACCTCTTTAACATTAATGCTGCCCGTTATTTTGGACATTAACCCTCGTTTGTTAATCTGAGGGTCGCGTGTAATATTGAAGACGCCATTCATGAAAATGAGAAGATTATGGATGAATGAATGGCCCCCGAACTGTCACAGCATTAAGCATTGTCCTCATGTAAGGGTGACGCTGTATTCATGTATGTATTATGGAAATATATCCGAATAATAATAAAGTACCGGTGCTCAGCCTCACAGCAGAAGGGTCAGGTTGGCTGGCGAGGGTCACGGGAAATTATCAAGATTGTACTTTTCATTTACACTTTAGAGCATTTAATTATACCCATATGATGTTTCAGTCTGCATTTGTATCTGATTAATTACTGTTCATGCATCTTTAGTACCGCCAGAAAAAAATAATTTGCTGAAGGAGTGAAGCGATGTGTAATCCTGTGAGTATCTGTGGATCTTAATGAGAATACGACTAATGCCTTGATGAAATATGACGCATGGCAATGGAGTAAGATGGAGTGCAAGAGAGAGAGAGGTTCTGAGATATACAATTGGCCAAGCGCCATTTGAAGGTTTTACTGCTCCTCTTCAACATACCAGAAACTAATAACTGTCGAGATGAATCAAATAACCATATTTAAAAAACTATATACTTGTTGATGTATTAATAATCAAGTGCATCTGAGCATAACCAAGTTTTCTCTTTACACTAATGATCTCGATAATATTGGCGCTTGGTGGATAGAGTTCGGGCGCTCTGCAATTAATAAGATGGCCATTATCTCTGGGCGGCCAGTCACGAACACGCCTTCACAGTGATTAAATTATATCCGCAATTAGACTACCGATGGCGTCCCTTTAATCAAGAGGCTCAGACCAGACGGGGGCATAAACTGTGGCTCATTGACGGCTCTTACCCTCAACTTGCACTACATTACAAACAGGTCAGGTGCCGCCCCACTCATTCACCCACAATTTACTCTACAAGCAACAACACCACCACCAGCAGCATCTCGAAACGTTGATTTTGTTTTGCTTTTTACTGGTGTTTGTTGAACGAATTTGGCCGTATGACTCCTGCCCTGCTTTGTCGTACCCTGCTTTGTCGTACCCTGCTTTGTCGTACTCTGCTTTGTCGTACCCTGCTTTGTCGTACCCTGCTTTGTCGTACCCTGCCTTGTCCTACTCCCTACACACACGCCCTGTATCATGGGTTAACCATATGCCCCTACCCTGCCTTACCCACACGCCCCCTACCCTGTCTTACCCACACGCCCCCTACCCTGCCTTACCTACACGCCCCCAACCCTACCTTACCCACACGCCCCCTGCCCTGGTCTCATAACAAGCCGTGTGTATAATATTGCCTCGCATTATCTCGCTACGCCGCTTTTGGTCAATCCAAGTTTGCTGGCCGTCTGGTTCGTCCTCTCCAAGCGCATTGTTTACCTTTCTTTCATCCCATTAAGGCCTGGGAGTTTACTGTGCCAGACAAACCCTTAATGAGTTGCCGGACTAGTTTATTCTCGCGACATTAATAATTTGGCGCCTGTTAGAATGGTTAAGGGAGCCACCTCACGCTTATTTAGCCCCTCGCGTGTTGTACATTAAAGTTATATGAATTATGCATGCAGGAACAGTGTTGAATCCGTGTGAGGTGGCCCATCCCTCCATGCCTACCATGTTTATATTGTTGTTGAAATTGTGTGGGGATCCATTTCTCCTTGTTTGTGATGTTTAGGCTAAATGGTTGTTGGACCCATATGAAGTGCAGCATCTCACCATTCTCATGTTATTTATACAATGTAGTGAAATTGTTTATGGCAGGATGTTACCGATAATGAAGTGTAATTGTCTAGTGCTAACAATGATATGTAGTAAAAAAGAGGCTTATTAAATGTAAAGAGCAAAATATATATATATTGCATTAATTTCAAGTACGGAATAGGTTTATACTTTTCTTTGAAATTAATTTACACTTATGTATTTTATATATTTTTTGTTATGTTTTCACGTTGGTTTTTGCTAGAGATTGCATCTACCTAAAAGTAATGTAGCTGTACTGTATAATTATGGCCTTATTGTAAAGTCTAACATATCCACCCTCAATGAAATAAAAAAAAATCTCTTCACTTCATCTCAGCATACTTCCATCCCTTGGTTCCCTTGGGTTGATACTTTGACACCTCATATTATTATAACACATTCCCCTTCCACCTTTTTACACACTTCTTTCTTTTCAGTAATATGCCTCGTGCTTTCCCATGCACGTCTCTTTCACCTTACACGAATCTTCCTCATCCACCTCCTCCCTTTAACCTACTCCTTCTTCGCTACCTCCTATCCCACCTCCGCACAATCATCCTCTTCCACCTTTTTTCTTTCTAAACGACTCCCACACCTTATTTCATGTCTCTTACGACTCCTTTGCCTCAATGACCCTAATAGGCGATAGACATAGAAACCCGAAAATCCATTCTAATCTTCCATGACTCCAGCACCAACTCCCATGCTTTTAGTTCAATTATTTTCTTATTTGGTTTTGGCATGGGAGGTGTACAAGTGGAAATGTAAGCAGGAGAGGTGTGAACTTGGCTTTGTATTGGGAGGTGTGGAGTGATGGTGTTGACAGAGTTAGAGTGGAACGAGTAGCTACCATGAAACGTGTGATTATGGGAGTGTTATAAGGGAAGGAGGGGGAATGACATATACAGGGAAGACGTTTGAAGGGCATGGGCAAGGAAGGCGTGGGAAGGGCATGGGCAGAGAAGACGTGGGAAGGGCATGGACAGAGAATACGTGGAACTAGTAGCTAACATGGGACGTGTGAAAATAGGAGTGTTAACAGGACAGGCGTGGAAGTAGTGGTGGTGTTAACAATCCAGTCAGCTGATGCCTGGCCCCTGGGAGTGACATGTGAGAAAATGGGTGTAGCAGTGGGTGTCCTGACTCTCCCTCCACACACGCCTTGCAGAATGTTGATAACACTGCCCGCCTTGCATACTACTACTACTACTACTATACCTGCTGAATGGAAGAAGAGGAACCAGGGTGGAGTGTCAAATGGTGCATGGTGTTGGTAGTGCTGTTGGTTGTAGAAGGAGATGGTGGTGTTTTTTTTAGTTGTTGTGGTGGGTGAGGGAGATAGTGGTGGTGGTGGTAGTAGTGGAGGTAGTGGTTATGGTGGTGTTGATTGAGGGCTGTGGTGGTGGTGGTAGTGGTGATTATAGAAGACTATGGAGTGGTGGAAGTTGACGATGTTGGTGGTGACTAAAGCGGATGGTGGTGGTGGTTGAGGCAGATGGTGATAGAGGTGATTGTTGTAAGTGCCAGTTTTGAAATTACTTAAGTGTCGGGGAAACGGATACTATTACGCCCCACAATATAGCTAAGGAATGGCTCTAAGGAAATTACTGGGGTTAAAATGCACTGTGTCCGAATTATTGTTTTGTCATCTTTGCAAAGTGTCAACCCTTCAGAGAACCTCGTTATTCTAATAAGGAGAACTTTGAAACACAACTGACTAGACACCAACGAAGCTGTGATTAATATTTGTCTATTATTTAAACAGTTACAACTATTATAAACCTCATGTGTAATACAATACGAGTAAGGTAACGAGAACACCACAAGTGTCCTCGAATGGTGAAGAAAAAAAATATTTGTTATTTGATTACTGTTTTGTTTTTATATGTCGTTGCATTTGGATTATTGTTCCTGCTACTTCCTTGTGTCTGCCTGCCTGCCTGTCTCCCTCCCTCCCTGCCTGCCTGCCTCCCTCCCTGCCTGCCTGCCTCCCTCCCTGCCTGCCTCCCTACCTGCCTCCCTGCCTACCTGCCACTCTTGCTGGGCCCATCAACCTACTTTTCATGTACCTGGCAAACTAATTTCACGGTATATGGACAAAATTGGAACGACGACTTCCTATTTTAAGCCAGGGATTAATCTCAGCACCTACGTTGTACCCAAACATTATCTAGAATTGCATTTTAATGTTGGCGTGCAGGCAAGACTCGTGAGGGGAAGAAAAAGGTCAGCAAAGTAATGAATTTAGAATGAATGAAAGCCTAATGCGCCCTCGGAAAAAATAAAACTGATTTTTCATATATCCATTTTGGTAGTTTCCAATTTATAAGATTAAATAGTAAGGTTCATATAAGATTTCCGTTCAGGCAGGCGAACATCACGTAGCCTACAAATATAATTACTTGACTAAAAACTCTTAGAAAAAAAAATGAATTCACCGAAATTATAATAAGATTGCGGACACTGTACCGAGTCTTTATGAGAAGTTGGTTCCCTTATTACGACTTGAAGTAGTTAATTACGGAACTAGACGACACCGAGAAGTAAATCCCCAAGTGTAATCGGTTTGAGGCCACCGAGGTTTGTGACGACTAGATGCACCCTATACCAACTTAAAAGTATTATTATTATTATTATTATTATTATATTGTTGTTATTATTATTATTATTATTATTATTATTATTATTATTATTATTATTATTATTATTATTATTATTATTATTATTATTATTATTATTATTATTATTATTATTATTATTATTAATATTATTATTATTATTATTATTATTATTATTATTATTATTATTATTATTATTATTATTATTATTATTATTATTATTATTATTATTATTATTATTATTATTATTATTATATTGTTATTATTATTATTATTATTATTATTATTATATTGTTATTATTATTATCATTATTATTATTATTATTATTATCATTGTTATTGTTATTGTTATTATTGTTATTGTTATTGTTATAATTATTATTGTTATTGTCATTATTATTGTTAGTGTACAGGAAAATACAGTATATGTAAATCTTATGAAGCTTGCACAGTATGTAACGAAACTTAAACTTTTTCCTTAAGAAAATAAAATTTCGTTAGAAACACCATATAAGTTAACCAATGTAAACATGGCACCTCAGAGCATGACATATTGTATACTTGTGATCCAACCCAGATTATTCTATTAAACTTAAAGGGGGGTAGTACAGTATTGGTATATATGGAGCAACTGATTCCACCAAACTATTACAAGCGACAGGACATCAGTATTTTTATTAATCTGATCCTGTTATCTGGCATACTTTGGAGGAATCGAGACACTCCAATGTACCAAAAGTATATATACTATCCCCTTAATGAGGAAGCTGAGGTGAAGGGATGTATAAACTCTCCCCAGGTAGACGACAAGAGCACGTTGTGGTCATCCTTCACTCGCCAGGTGCATTGGGCTGAGGGTGGTGTGTTGACCTCAGGCCCTCCCCTCCCTACCCCAGACCCACCCACCCTAACCCATCTTCTGCCCCACCCCACCCATTTTCTGCCCCACCCAACCCAACCCAACCCATGTTCTGGCCGAACCCAACCTAACCCAATCCACCCCACCCCACGTAGACCCCACCCCATCTTCTGTCCCACCCCACCCAACCCTACCCCAACCCCAACCCCTACCCCAACCCCAACCCCATCCCCATCCAACTCAATTCAACTCATTCAAACCACCTCGTTTCAACCAACCCACCCTTTTCCTACCCCCTCTTCACCCCCCTCTGTTTTACCCGCCTGACCCGCCCCGTCTGGTTTGGTCTCGTTTCACTTTGGCTAACCCCTGCACCCTCACACCCCGCCCCATTTCAACTAGCTGACCCCCCTCTCAGCCCTACCCTGTACTATCTTATAACACCCTATTCCCCTCAACGCTATATAGGCAACGTAGCTCGTCTCATTCCATTCCACTCCGCCTCATTCCACCCGGCCCCATGCTACCCCGCCCTATTCCACTTCGCTCCTTTCCAGTTTCCCCCCCGATTTACTCCACCTCTACCCACTCCACCTTTCCCCCCCGCCCAACTTCCCACTCCCCCTCGCCACCTCTCCCCCGCCCCACTCTCCCTCGCCACCTCTCCCCCGCCCCACTCTCCCTCGCCACCTCTCCCCCCGCCCCACTCCACCTTCCCCCCGCCACCTCTCCCCCCGCCCCACTCCACCTTCCCCCCGCCACCTCTCCCCCCCCGCCCCACTCCACCTTCCCCCCGCCGAACTCCACCTCTCCCCCAGCACAATTTTCCTCACATTACTTGGTGACCCCTTTGGATCTATCGTAGGCTTATCGTAGAAAACATTTTTCAACCCTTTTGAGGAAAATCATGATGCTATTATTGACACACACACACACACACACACACACACACACACACACACACACACACACACACACACACACACACACATTTCAATTGTATATATATTATTTAAGCGAGCCACATTGATGTCTTCATAACCATTATATTTTAATAAGTGAGTGTCTCTTGTAGTTACTCTCTCCATTTATTCTACTTATAACCAAATGTAAATCATTGTGGCTGTGTTCTCACTAATAACGGTCATTAAGGGATTGCAAATGAAATAATGTTATCTAATCCAGTTGAAATGTATTGAGAAGTCGAAGCGATAAGACAACTCAGACGGCCCCGACAATTCTCCAAGACTTATCTCGTATTCAGAACAGTGGTTTTACTGCCTGCAGAATCTATCATATTGCCATGATCGATAGAGCCCCCAGTTGGGCCATCTGGGGCCATTACATCCAGACAGGGCCATGAATTATGGAACTGGGGTCAGGGTCGAGACTGCTTCCTCTTGTGATGGCTGCATACACCCCTACTCCCTCCCTGCATCCCCTCTTTCTCTCTAACTCCTACCCTACCCACACCCTCTGTATTTCCTTTACTCCTGCCTGCATCTCTCTCTCTCTCTCTCTCTCTCTCTCTCTCTCTCTCTCTCTCTCTCTCTCTCTCTCTCTCTCTCTCTCTCTCTCTCTCTCTCTCTCTCTCTCTCTCTCTCTCTCTCTCTCTCTCTCTCTCTCTCTCTCTCTCTCTCTCTCTCTCTCTCTCTCTCTCTCTCTCTCTCTCTCTTTCTGTGTCACCATCTCCTTACTCAACTCCATTACATTTTATACCCTGACAGTTACATGGTTCCCTGTTACAGATGTAAGTGTATCACGGTCACTGTAAGGAGAGTATGCACATGTACACACACACAACCCACACACATAAACACATACTTATACACACGCACGATACACTTACACATATATCTGCACACATAGCCTCACCTATGCACATACATACAGGTACATACACGCACAAGTTTCCATAAGGTGGTGTTTTTGCATTACCGTATATATTTCAAGAACCAATTTGATTGTTATTGTTTAAATGTTCATACAATTTGTAGATAACCAATTATTTTGTTTTGTTATTTGTCTTTCTCTTTTAAACCTCACTATATTCAAGGTATCTCCTCTGGCTTCCAGTCTCTAAACTCCCTTCATTTTCCGCCCGTTTCTCCCTTTTATATTCCCCTTTTTTCTCCATCTCCCTATTTCAAAATGAACATCTTTTAGTTTCTGATATATTTCTTTCCTTTACTTTTTTTCGACCCATCTCCCTTGCGTTCTTCATTCCGTCTTTCCTTCACAACCTTCCATCATTCCTTCCTTCCTTCCTTCACTCCCTCCCTGCTCCACGCCCCAGCTCACGCCCCCGTCCCCTTTCGGACCCCCTCCCGCAGGTCGTGATGGGTACTTTTACGCTCCTTCTCAGACCTGTTGGATGCTCCCCGGCCGACCCCCTAACAGCCATGATAACCCCACCCACCTCGTGCCCTTCCTCACCCCTGCCCCCCCTTCCCATCCCTGCCCCCCTCCCCACCTCGTGCCCTTCCTTCCAGTCTTCCCATTTCCACCCACCCAGCTCGTGCCCTTTCTTTAATCCTCGCCCCCTCCCTATCCACCTACCTCGTGTTGTCCCCCTCCACCCCAGTCTCATTGCTTTCCTCATCAGCACTCCCTCCCCCCCCCCACTTACCTCGTGACGTTCACTTGTCCCCCCACCGTTTCGCTGCTTTCCTCTTTTGCTTCTCCCGCCCCCCTCACCCCACCGTCCCTCTCTCCATTCCTCATGCCCTGACCAACTCCTCCGATTGCATATGCTTCCACTCATTGTTTCAACCTCCACCTCCTAACCTCCACCTCACAACCTCCACCTCACAACCTCCACCTCACAACCTCCACCTCACATCCTCAACGTCCCCCCCTCAACCTCCCCCACTCATAAGTCTTTACATCTCTCTCTCTCTCTCTCTCTCTCTCTCTCTCTCTCTGTCCGCACAACCCTGCCTGCAGACTCCAGTGTGTATTTGTCTTGGTTATAAACGTAAAGGATGACCAGTGTTGGACTATAATCAACGTGATGAAGCTGCGGGCACACGACGGGGTAATAGTTTCATGATTTGAGGTAATCGAACAGACCCAATATGTTGCGTTAATTTAAATATAAGTGACATCCTTTCATTACCTCTCCTTACCTTTTCCAATTGGTAGTTGCCCACCTGAGAATCACCGTGTAAACTGACAGCACCGACATTCACATTTGTGCACAAATTTTACTCCTCCAGCACTCCAGGATCGTATGCAGTGAGCAAAAGGTTAGATTACTGCAGTTAGTTTTGTTTCTGGTTATCATCTGCCGTTACACTGCCACTCTGGCAATAAAAATATGAAGTTACACCAGTAGCAGAAATCCATTCCGTTATAATACTCGCCTCTTACATACAACTGAACGCAAACTTAGAAGCACAAATGGTTCTAAAGAGAAAACAGATAAACACATCATGGAATTATTGCTTAATCGAGGCAAAACATTTTATATACTTTATTATTTTTGGATCTACGTATTGATCTTCGCCATAAGGTAGTCCTAAAATACATTGCCTAACGTGATTACGGTGGAGGCCATTTGTGTATGTCTCTGTGATATTTATTAAACCCATTATATTGCTTTTTTTCATTTTTTTGTCCTTGTTATTGTATATTGTTAACGTACGACCACAAATAGATAAAACAGGTAATATTGATCTTGACAGATATTTTGTGTGATGAAAATAGTGAACTGTACACCAAATATAAAAAAATTAAGATCCAATGCAGTCAGCAAATTTATTAACCAACTCTACGCACAATAATATTTTTATATAATGTATAATTATTCAAAGTTATATGTTCTTTTTGGTGTGCAGAACAGCTGTCGACAACATCTCATAAGTATGCATCTAATGAGACATGATTATATGCTTTGTTCTCAACTGAAGCCAGTATATAAACTCTCATTACCATCACTCACTTTCACCCACTTACATACAAATTACCGTCATAATGTAACGTGTAGTTGCGGACATGTGAAACAGATACACGTACACTTCAAACGGGTACCTTCTCAAATACAAGATCTTGCTCAAATATAGTTCAGGACGCGCCCTTACACATAACGTCTCATCTTACCCTGTTTTCAATGAAGGACTCCGTTTCAGGTGTGTCTGTGTTTCATATGTCCGCAACTGTAAAATAGCGCTCTTAATACGTGTCTCAAATTTCCCAAGATTCGAGAGTGCCGTTAGAGGAGGTGCGTGTCGTGTGTGTGAGGTGAAAACTGGTCAGACTCACGGAATGAATGTGGTATGAAGAAGATGAAGAAGCACCACCACGTAGCGGCTCATGACAACACCCACCGCTGTCTGTGATGAATAGGTCGTACGGACGAGCCTCATGCAACGTCATGCAAATGCTCTGTATAATACTCGAATCGCGCCGACGCTCACGCCTAGCTATATGTTTACATCGGCAAGGGGGCGTGAGGTGAGGGCGTGAGGAGACAGTGGAGGAGGGAGGAGGTGGAGACAGACTGCACTAAAACGGGAGATAAGAAGCGAAGGTCGTGAGTCCGTGGAAGAAATCTAAGAATTTAATAACAACCTATATACTCAGGAATATTAGGTGGTTGTAAAGTGTAACAGTTATTGGAAGAGAACACGGGAGAAATCTCCAGGTGAACTTTCTTGTATTTCATATTTATAAAGATCGTTACCACTTATCATCAGATAGGGATAAAATTAACTTCTTATGGTAAGGAAATGGACACACATGGAGAAGGTATTCATGTGGATTTTATTTTTGCCATTCTTAGTTCACGATATTGTGATTTCACTAGACTATTGAGTCTTTCCACGTTTGATAACTCCTAACAGGACTGTGGGATGAAGGAGGCATGTGTGGGGGAAAGTATATGTGGTGAAAACATAGAAAGTGAATGGCATTTAATGTGAGGGTGTGACAGAGAAATGATCTTGGCAGGTATTAAAGTAAAGTAGTAGTAATGGATATTTTTTTAACGGACATTATGAAGGGATGTTGATTCTTCCAAACTATATCACAAAACAGATCCTCTATTTCTATACTGAGGTAACCTTTTTCCTGGAGTATTTTGGATGATTTAAAAACATACTATTTAACAACCAGAGTGTTGACCCATACTATTTTAATATTAATTTGCGTTTGTTGGGATGGGACATTTATTATGGTTAACACCTGCACAAACCTGACCAGCCTGTACAGTTTTTTGATGGCCTGTACCCCGGTGCCCTCCACACAGTTCTATACGTGACTAAAGTGACCCTCACGGAGCCCTCAAAGACTCTGGCTTCAAGCTCCCCATTGCGGGCACTCCATTGTTCGTGCTCCACGGGGATGCACTCGCTCCCTCTCCCTCTCACTCTCTTCTCACTCGTTTGAGAAGGTATGATAGAAATTTTTAAGGTTTTTGGAAAGTCGCACAGCTCACAGGTGCTAAACCTTCCATTTTTCTCGCTCCATGGGGCTCCATTGATACCATTTTTCTTTTCTTACACTGTTCCAGTTTTCGCATTTTAATTATTTCATGTTGTATAAAGTTCAGCAAAAAAAAAAAAAAACGACAGACAGAAAGAAAAAAACAGAAAAGAGCTTCCAACACATGCCATGGCAATCACTGGCACCAATAAAAGTAAAATAAACCGGCAGCTCAGACAAAGTTAATGTTAATCGAAGAGTTCCGGTAAAATATTCAGCCCATTCTCTTTGGTTCCTTCCAGTCGTCTCAAGTTGAGCGCCGCTGGGGTGCAAATGAGCCGGAACCAAAGCCCCCACTCGGTGCAACAAGCGGCTCGAATGCAATTGACACCCGTTGAAAAACTCCCCCGAGGAGCCATATAACTGAGTGATAGTTGTCGGGTTGGATATCGACTTTCCAGGCACCGCGATGAACGACGTCGATAAAGGCGTATTGGTGAAGATAGCAATGATGGATAAGGGAAGGGGTGCCACGAAGGACTCTTAAAGGGAGATTCTTTTGTTGGTGAAATGGAAGGTCTTTAGGATTCATCCAAACTTTGCCACGAAACAGATGCCCTATTATTACCATTGAAGGTGTCTGTTTCCTGGCATAAAGTAGAAGAAATAAGTAGCCTTCTAATTCACCATAATGAGAATCACTCTTCAACGGGATGATAAAAGTGTTGGCAAATTTGTAGCTTCGGATTCCTCCAAAATATTCCATGAAACAGGATGCCTAAGTTTAGGTCCGTTTAGTCTGTTTCATCACCTAGTATGGAGGAATCAATAGTGTTCGATGTATAAAAAGTCTATTCCACCCTTAATGCCCACCGGGAGGCACTCACTTGACCCCCTGGGATACCCGACCCCGTGATTAATGCAACTCAGGAGGGGCGGAGGGAGAGACGAGTGGCGGAGGTAGAGAGAGGATGGAGGGGTGGAGGTAATGGGGGTAGGGGTAGGTATGTATTGGAATAGTGGAGGAAAGAGATATGTGGATGCTTTACTTAGGAGAGGTGGAGGAAAAGGAGGTAGGGGATGATGTAAGGGTTGGAGGTAAACAAGAGTTATAGGTATTCTATATAGAGGAATGTTGAAAGTTGTAAAGAAATGGAGGAGAAAAGGGGGAAGTTTGGTGGATCAGAGGAATATTAAACATTATACAGATGAGGAATAGATAAAAAAGTTGTGGGATCCCTATTGTCCCCAGGCCTTTTCTCGGGAATCTAAACACTGAATGTGACGAGCATTAACAGAAATTGGAGCAGAGGCAAAGATATAAACTCTGGACTGTCATTGACCTTCAATATGATATCATGGCTGGCCTCCTCAAAAGACAGAACGTTGTTTAATTTCCAATTAAGGCTTTAACAAGATTTTTATTTACTTGGTTGTGAATAACCAACTAATCTTCGGGCGTGTTATTTAGGCTTATCAGTCAAGGAAACATTAATCTATACATGTATTATAGTTGTGATGAAGGAGGTAGAGGTGACTGTGTCAGGAAATGCTTGGTTGAGTGGGTAATGAGAGGGGCTGTTGTCTGGCTGTCCCGCTTCAGCTCCTCCGGGACACGTCCTTTTTAGGGAGCAAGGCATTTCTCTCCTGCCTCTTGCCCCGGGCCGACCTCTTGCCACATGGGGTCAGGGGCCACGAGGTCACCACTGGCCTGGGGCTTTGTATCAAAGTGTACTCGATTATAGAACCCTAACTTTTTCTACAAAGGAATTGATAGAGTAAAATCTATCAGTTTCATGAATTAACTTTGGCTGAAATAGGTTCAATTAGTTTGTTTTAAAAGGCTGGGTTTACCCTAGTTGTTTAAAGCCATACTAAGGCCCAATTTACAAGTAGGCTTTGAGGTTTTAACTGACTACATTAAGGGAATAGTGTAGCCCGGGGCTAGATACCATTATGACATCTGCTGGAGGATAAACACTGCAGGAAGAGCTCGAGTGAAGTAAGTGTTTACAATGTTCAGCCTTGGTAGGGTTCGTATCCCTATCTCTTTCAGTGGTGTTTATTCTTCAGTAATAAATTATCGAGGCAGTGCCCCCTCAACCCCTCAATGCATTGTGAAATATGCATACACACACACACACACACACACACACACACATATATATATATATATATATATATATATATATATATATATATATATATATATATATATATATATATATATATATATATATATATATATATATATATATATATATATATAATATATATATATAATATATATATATAATATATATTATATATATTATACATGATTGGGGGCTTTTGGGGTTTTTGTTGGTAATTCTGCCAGGCATTGTAGACTGTAAAGAGTCTGACTCCTGGGTGTGTTATTATGACAGACTTTAATACATAATTAATTTTGCTACATAATAATTATGGATATATCAAGCATTAATATTTCAGATAAAACAGGAAACGTGTAAGAAACATCAATACCGAGCATAGAAAAACTTAAGTGCTCAACTAATTTATTATTTAACTAGAACGATGAATTAAGAGACAGATGTTGGACGCATATAGAAATAGCTTTTCGTTAAAGATAAGACTGATGAAGGAAGACGTATTTCCTTTCACTTGTCCGGACGCTCCCTGTCATGCCCATGTATGTAACGAATGAAATGGCAAAAATCCCCAAGAGACAAATAGCGTCTAAAACTGGCCCTGGGTAATATGGTTTGAGCCATCGCTATTGTTTGACCACTGAACCTGAAAATACAATGACCCGTGGTTGGATAAACAACTCGATCACAAGCAACTCGTTCGAAACACACCATTATTTTTAGTCTTGTGCACACAATAACACTCCATGAGCACACGCACCACCAACAGGCACACACACACACACACACACACACACACACACACACACACACGGACTCGGGCATACATATTTATCTGGGTACAGACACACATACACACGTGTTCTTTTTCAGCATATGCACACACACTATTCATACAACTCACCTTTTTTTTTCTTAGCTTACATATGCGCATCTTTACGCACGCCCACACAAACACACACACACAAACACACACACTCACTTTCTCTCGCACGCACACAAGCACACGCACTCTCAAGCACACGCAATTTTTTTCGGCGCCTCTGTTATGGCGGTGGGAGGATGAGTTGATTCGTGGATTAACCCGGGGTTAACTTGACCAAACACAAACCTGGCAAGGCAAACACTCGAGACTCCAGGAACCTGCGAGTCATGGGGTCAGCTGGCAGGACGTTGGCTAGCAGCAAGTCTTAGGCCCACGCCATATAGACAACAGCATCCGAGTTGTCTTCTCTCCTTCTGTCGTGCATTTTTTACTCATGTGAAATTTTTGATAGGGTGAGGAGATTCTTTTGTTGTTTGGAGTCGCTGTATTTCTTTCTGCTCTCTATCTTTTTACTCTATCTTTTTGTTCTATCTTTTTGCTCTCTATTATTTTGCTCGCTATCTCTTGTTTCGTAGTTCCGTTTTTTTTCGGCAACCCATTTGAGACTGTCGTAGTCTGAGAGTGTCATTATGGCAATCAAATCTCCTAATTGTTGCACAGGATTCTACATCAACCATTTCTATTTCTCCATCATTTGTTGGACTTTTGCTGTGCCGATAAATCTGAGGTTGGGGAGTGCAGTAGCCTTTGTCATTTGCTGAGACTCCTGACCAACCTGTCGCAACTCCAGCAGGTTCATGTGTGACTTGGTGCTTCTCTAAGTGGACCAAGCTTGCCCCACCTCGTCCCGGATACGGTTTTCAGATTTTTGTTCTTTTCGTGGGTATATTTGTTCATTTTCCTCGATTTCTTTCATTTTAGGGAGTTGTTTGATGGGAATATTCGTTGTCCTTTAAATGATGGATTACTGTTTTCACCAATATATCCTACGGAGCAAATCCTCACTCGGATACATACATACATATATACATACAAAACGAGAGAGAGAGAGAGAGAGAGAGAGAGAGAGAGAGAGAGAGAGAGAGAGAGAGAGAGAGAGAGAGAGAGAGAGAGAGAGAGAGAGAGAGAGAGAGAGAGAGAGAGAGAGAGAGAGAGAGAGAGAGAGAGAGAGCAAAGCGCTAAGGTGAGCAAATGTTGATTATTACATTCTACACAGTCATTGATTAAAGGCTCAGTTTTATTGTTGAGTCTGAGTTTTTGAGTGACTGACTGACTGACTTTACTCCCGCCTCTTCATTCTCTCCTCCACTCCTCTGGCTCTCTCATTTGACTTTCTTTTATGCGTATTCATTGGCGGGGAGTATTTTTTTTTCATCGGGCCTCCTCTCGGGTACCAGTGTTCAGTTCGGACGGTGTGTGTTCTTTGAGTATATATCGGCTGTTACCTCCGTGGTGTACAGTTTTGGTCAATACTTAAAGCTCCTAAAAATATGACACATTGTTATTTAAGGTTATTATGTCAAGTAGTTTTGTGGTATATTTTTAATAGGGCGGTAAAGCACAATTTCCACAGTTGTTATTGGACGTAATTTAACACTGGTATTTCAACTATGTAAGAATATCCATGGCACTGACATTTCAGAAAAAAAATTCATATATCAACTTTAATCTTAAAATGACAAAGATAGATATATAACTTCAGCTCTAATTTATCTCTCTGAATGACGTTTTAATATTGGCAATGAATTATCAGTATGACGAACATCCTACCACGTCAATACCAGGAATGTAAATGAAGACCCACCAGTAAAGAACTGACGATTTTTTCACCTCGCAAATAATACCTTGGATGAAAATGATCACTGAGGAGCATTTCACCTGACCACACTAAGGCCGGGCCAGAGGAGAACATAGCTTGCGTTCACTCATGTATACACCCCCACGACACTCAATGGCAAAACTCTTGGTAAATCGTAGTAACCTTTTGTCTGTTTGTTTACCATACAAATTTGAGGTGAACTTAGGACCGTAAAAGAGAGCTGCGTCAACATGGCTAAGTCAATGCGCAGCGTCAATACAAAGAGAAATATCGGTGTAAAAAGAGTGAAAACAAATATGATGGCCTGTGCGCATGAAATATTTAATGGGCCGGCCTGACTGTGTTCTGTGACCCCGTATTGGTAGTGCTCAGTGAGAGTCATCCACTCACTCATCATCAACTTTATATCTCAGGATCAACTTGTGAATGCTGTTATCCATCAAACACATCAGATATCTTGTTGTTGATTTGATTTATCTCAAGATGTTGTTTTAGTCCTTATAAACAACACAAACTGTTTTTGAGAAACTTTTTTCATTTTGATTTGAAGTAAAAAAAATAGTGATAAATATAGAGCTCTACAAAAAGGACATACGGTCTTACTTTTGAGAAAAAATACAAGATGGAAATTACGGAGTAGGATTCGTTGCATCTCCATTCGTGGCCCCTGGAGTAGAGAGGTCAGGGCAGACGCAGAGGGAGGTCAGGTCAGGCCGAGGTATGTGGGCGGTCGTAGCGGCGGGCGGCAGGCTGACCACTGAGTGATGGATAACCTCTCTCTCTGATACAGCGACGACCTGCCATCACCGCCCTATGCAGCCTTGGCTTGCCCCCTGCCACCAAGGGTCACCACGCATCACTCTCTTCAGTATGTGGGAGTAGAAGGAAGGAGAACTACCAGCCTGTCTTGTCTACTCGCTGGAATTATTACAACGAGGGGAGATACTGCTATTTTTAATCCAGAGAAGTTGACTGCAGCATCAGATAGCGTTAGATAACTTTTTTAACTTGGTTAGATGTCCCCATTCTAAGCTTGTATGAAATATCTAGATATTAACATTTTCGCATTGTGTTGATACAGGTTGAAAAAATATGTAGGGAAAAAAATTACAGTATCTCCCCTTACTATCGTGATACTTCAGACAGTATTTGTACTCAGGGTGGGGCTGCACTGATGGATATTTTGGCCAAGACGTGTGATCGACAGGGAGAAGAAGCGAGGTACAGGGATTCAGTATACCACTCACGAGTAGGCTACAATATTTATGTCCAGTCGTGATCAAAAGTCCCTTAACAGATGAATTACAGTGATTCTTTTTGAACGAGTCTTAATATCCAATTACGGAGATCAATATAATTATAGCTAATTACCCGAGGCCATTTCATTGGCTGGTGTTGTAGGACTATTGGGCGTGACTATACCTCTTCCATCTGCCTGCCTGCCTCACCCTTCCTTTCCCTCCGTCTGCCTCACCCTCCCTTTCCCTCCGTCTGCCTCACCCTCCCTTTCCCTCCGTCTACCCTTCACCCTCCCTTTCCTTCCGTCTACCCTTCACCCTCCCTTTCCCTCCGTCTACCCCTCCCCTCCCTTTCCCTCCGTCTGCCCCTCCCCTCCGTCTGCCCCTCCCCTCCCTTTCCCTCCGTCTGCCCCTCCCTGGCCGCCTGCAGTGGGGGGATTCGTCTCTTTAACGGGTTGCCTTTTACAGTTTCGATGGATCGTTATTGTGAGTCGTGTCCGCACCTCAGGAGACGCGCATCCCGTGTGTAGCGACCGTGTTTGTTTGCATTTTTAAGATGTGGTGTGCGTGAATGAATGTATGTATGTACAGTATGTATGTGTGTGTGTGTGTGTGTGTGTGTGTGTGTGTGTGTGTGTGTGTGTGTGTGTAGCTAAATGAATGAGTCGGAGTTGGATGGTACAGTCAAGATCAAAGGTTCGGTATCAGAGGAATGAAAAAAATCTTATCTTGCCAAAATAGAGAAAAATAGTTATTGTTTCGCAATAGAACTATTGGGCTTGTCTGTACAGTACGAGGAGATACATTGATATACATAGACCCTTATTCCCGATCATTATCAATATATATATATATACACTATGTAATAACAATACTAAAATACTATTACTCGCTTGAGTATAATATATTTAGTTGTAAAAGACTATGGAGGTATATTTCCCCACTGAAGAAGGCTCGGCAGGAGATTATACACCAGTCGTTTCAGCACCAAATGGTTCTTGGGTTACACGGGGGTCGTTCGGCGCGACAACTTCAGCAATTTATCCAAACACAAGCCACCACTCCCTTGGAACAGGATATCACGATGGTCTCTCAGATTCTAACACGTCTGCGAGATCGTTATCTTGGGATTTATCAGCCGGCTCAACTTCTCATTCCTTTCAGACTTCTCCTCTTCCTCTAATTCCTTCTCCTTTTCTGTTCCTTCTCCATACTCCTTCTGTTCATCCTTCTCTCTCCTCCTTTTTCTGCTCCTTCTCTTTGCTTCATCTCCTTCTGCCTCATTTTTCCTTTTACTTCTTTACCATTTTCTATCATCCTTTCCTTTTTTTCAGTAGTTATTTACTCTTACTACCATTTCAACTCATTCCATTTCACATCTTTTGACATTATTCTCCAGATACTCATTTACCTCCAACCCCTCCATTCCTATACATCCATCTCCATTCCTACACATCCATCTCCATCCAATGCTTTATATCTCCTTCTTCTCCCACCTGGGCCCCTAAATTCGACCTCTATCAGTGTCTTTCTCACACACAATCTCCATGGTGATCAGTACACACATATCTCATCCATATTCTTATACCCAGAGACGACAAAGACCCCCCTGCAAGGTCCTATAATCTCCATCTGCCAGGGGGTCGAGATGCCAGGGTAGATCCGACTGGGCCAAAACAGCTGTTGGTAGAGAGTGGCCCCCCTCCGTAGGGAATGGGGCGTTCTTTTTGCTGAAATATATCAGTGGTGGGGATGGCATTTTCTGTGAAAGAAGATTATGTAAGAGACGTGATTTGACCGAAGGAAGAATGGAGACTCCTTAGCATATAATTGATGTGTTATATAGAATTTGGCAGATACACATAAATATACACACACACATTCATACACATAATACAGGTTCATATTCATGTATTCATTTATTCATCTTATTTTTACTTACGGGAACACACATACACGTCCCGACTCACAATGCCTCAAATACACACATCCAGGCTATATCAACTGACACTAGGACACACACACACACACACACACACACACACACACACACACACACACACACACACACACACACACACACACACACACACACACACACACACACACACACACACACACACACACATACACACACACACACACACACACACACACACACACACACACACACACGTAGAGGAGAGTGAGACGGCACCCCTCTCTTTCTCATTATCTCTGACACAATCATCCATACCCTTCATCAGACACTGGGATAATCAACTCTATTTTCTCGTGGACAGTGGACCTCTACCGTGCAGGGTGAACCTTGACCCCCTCCCCTCTCAACTCATGTACAGATGGGCACAGACATTTCTTTTTGAGGTAAATCTGTTGGGGTTGGGGGTGGAATATGCTGTTGGTATTTTAAATATCTGTGATTCCTACAAACCATATTTAGTAATAGATTAAATAAATTTTGATTAGTTAAGGTGTCCTGATTCTTTCAAACTATACCAGGTAAGAGATAACTATAGTATACAAATAGGGGATCTGTTTTGTGGGATAGTTTGGAGGAAACCATTATTATCCTTCATTTTCCAGTCATGAAACTATTCCCTTATTTGTGGGGCCTGTAATAATTGTTTATAAAGTTGAAATTTCTGAATTTTCTTAATTTTGCTAGGAAACGAATGCCCTAGACTATAATATATGAAATCAGCTTATTTTTGGGATGTCATCGCTCTAATATACTATCTGTTTATATTACTTTGCTGTATTTCTTCATATCCAAATTAAGCTCCATATAATCCACTTATCCTAATCAGACTTAATGTAAGCTAATCCAAACAAACCCAGCATATTCGGCGGAGTCCCACCTGGAAAAACATTATAGAGTTTAAAACCGTGAATATTTTAAGAGAGGAAGAGAAAGAGAGGGAAAGGAAGCATGTCAAGCGGGACTGCAAAATGCTCGTGTTGCATGCTTGCACTGGACGTCCTTGCACGCACGCCCACAAATTACTGCGCACAGCTATATTGCACGCCCGCATAAAGTGCAAGAGTAATGACAAAAGGAAGACACGCCAAGCACACGCCCTCCACACACTTCACCTTTAGGCTCGAGTCAAGTCTTTAGGAGCTATGGCTGTCGTCCCATCTTTCCGTTTTTCAGTTTTCTGTCTCATAAGTTTCATGTAGGTCTGAGTGTTTTCCTATTTGTCTGTCAACACTATGGTGCGTTGTTTTTTTCTTCTTGACGGACAGCTGCGATTCCTTTTTAAGTTATATGGTTTGAGGTGCACGTCTTCTTTACGTTACCGGGTTTTTAAAAGTTGCAGATGTGTACTGTACCTCGCTGTATAAATGTTTTGTGGTATTTGCTACGGATTTACTGAAAAGGCAAATATATATATATATATATATATATATATATATATATATATATATATATATATATATATATATATATATATATATATATATATATATATATATATATATATATATATATATATATATATATATATATTTCCCTTTTCAGTAAATCCGTAGCAAATACCACAAAACATTTATACAGCGAGGTACAGAACACATCTGCAACTTTTAAAAACCCGGTACACTTTCACCAGGTAAAACATGGAATATCCTGTAGGTATTTTGATAAAGTTTTTGTTACAGTAATGATAAAGAAAGTACTAGTGTTCACTCATAAATAATAATTATGTGTACTTCATCCAATTTTGTCTGATTGATGTTTCTGAACGATATTCTTCTGGTTTATAGTCAAAGAAGAAACATTCAAATCTCATTCACGACAAAACAATATATTCTAAATGTTCACCACCATGCCAGAGAGCAGACCGAACTTTATAGCGCGACAGTACAGTAGTCGTAAGTTGGAAGAGATTGTTGATGATGATGCTGTGAATGGAAAAAGTGGTAGGCATTAATTAATTATATTTTGAAATCATGGTGGATTAAGTATGTTGGTAATGTCTCCAGGAAAACGAGGGGGGAATTCCAAGTAAGGGTTGAATAGACTCAGTCAGATAAAGAAGAGAGAAGGTCAGGTAAAGGTAAAGGAAAGTCTCTTGATCTCATTAGTACAGAGAGTTGTTCCAGCCTGATATCAGATAACCCATTTCCAACACTTAACCCTAGACTCCATTAACACGCAGCCTCCATTACTTCTCATTAACTTGGCATATGTGTGTGCGTAGTATCATCATGCATCCATTAAGGGGCTTTTATAATGTTGATCAGATTGGAGTCCTAGATTTTTTCCAAGTTATGCCAAGAAACTGGACAAATTAGCTAAATTAAAGAAGCCCGTTATGTAGATTTGTCGTGTGGTTATAAATTAGATAGTGTGGTCATGAGGAAGGAAGGAAGGAAGGAAGGAAATGGGTCGTTACATAGTGTGGTCTTAAGTTATATAGTACCGTACTATGATCGTCAGGTATATAGTGTGTCCCTCTCATACCATAATAGTGTGGTCCTTAGATAGTGTGGTCATAAGTTAGATAGTAGCATGATAGTCAGGTAAATAGTTTGTCCATCTCATACCGTAATACTGTGGTCATAAGTTGGATAGTAGCATGGTCGTCAGGCAAATAGTGTGTCCTTCTTATACCGTAATAGGCTCACTATATGTTGTTACCCTGAGGCGGGATGACGGTAGGTAACATACATTGGCCATGAGTCATTTCGTCCCGCTATCTACGGTCATCATTTGGGTCATTATCGAGGCGGGGTTCCTTGAGAGAAGAATCTTTGGTTGGTGAACTGGACAGATACCAATTCTTCAGATCTATGCCAGGAAACTGACGACCTTAACGTGTTCCTAATAGGGGGATCGGTTTCGTCGATAAATCTAGACGAATCAGTTGCCCTTCAGTTTATCGTCTATAGAGTATCCCCTTAACGGCGGCCTCCCTCATTGCTATCTCCACGCCACATCTTTTTTCCCCCTTTACACCCTCATTAACACCTTATCTCCATTAGCGGCTCCGTGGTCCTCTCAAGTTGCTCTCTCCATCGTCGTAGATTGAGTGTAAAGGACTGACAAACCTCTCCTTTCTTAGCTCACTACTCCCTACCGTACAAGTTGCTGGATGGTCACCTCGCCTTATGGGTTCAGTAAGTGGGTAACATTCTTCAGGGGTTTATTAAGTACCAATTTTTTCCTCTTTATCATGAACGTGTGTGTGTGTGTGTGTGTGTGTGTGTGTGTGTGTGTGTGTGTGTGTGTGTGTGTGAGCGCGCGCACTTGTATGTATGTTTGTGTGTTCCAGCAAACCAAGGTTTAATAATATACACTTACTCAATTAGCAAGAACATTAGGATGAGTGAAGTTCTACTCACTATAAAACTATATGTATTCTTGTATGATATTTATTTATTTTTTGTTATGTTAACGTTATATTTTTTTAGATTATTATCAGATATTTGGATCCAGATCTAAACATAATTGGTTATCGATGATAATTCACCTGCCAGCTTACCATAAAGCGAATTTCACAAAACATTTTACTTGTATAATATTCTCTTTCTTTGATGAAATTGTCAGTTGGAGTATCAATAATTATAATGTTCAATACAGCTTGTGAATAAAACATGAGTTGTGATGATCTCTCAGGAAACCAAGCAACATCTTGATATAAAATGAATCTGTACTTGACTACTGACAGTAATATATTACATTTAATGATACTGTTAAGAGGGACAGATATTCTACTTGCCTTGTGCCGTCATACTTGTTAATGGCTACAGTGTTTCTTTAAGGCCTGGCGTTACTGACCCGTTACCCTTAATCACACAGAGATAAATCAGTGTTGCGTTTTCCATTTGCATGCTTGATTCCCCCGTTACCTTAATTTACATGTGATATATCAAACATGTAAATTAGTTAGCAAAAATGAAACTAATAAAGGGTATTGGTGCATTGGTCATTTTTTGGGCAGTGATGTTTGATGTCGGTACTTAGAGTCGTCGCTGATGTAGTAAAAAAAATGGGTTATAAATGAATCCTTCAAATACTGCCACGAAACACCACCTATATGGAAGGTGCTTGTTTCGTGGTATAATCAGAAGGAATCAGAAGCCTCCAATTTTCATCCACGATCACAGGGTCCCTTAACGCGTCTTGCATATAAAATTCTGCTGGCCATTTGTATGTAATTTACAGGAAAGAGATTAGGTAAGGAAATTAAGCAATACACCTGTGCAACATTAACCACTGTGCGTTGCATTAGAAAAGACCACCGCCCTGTAGTTAAGCATTGA
The DNA here is from genome assembly GCA_034508575.1 of Petrolisthes manimaculis. Taxonomy (NCBI): domain Eukaryota; kingdom Metazoa; phylum Arthropoda; class Malacostraca; order Decapoda; family Porcellanidae; genus Petrolisthes; species Petrolisthes manimaculis. The sequence goes on along the minus strand of JAWZYT010000780.1, from coordinate 2,256 downwards.
TAACAGACCCCGTGCTCACTAAATAGACTACAGTAGAATATAAGTGTCATACCAGTTTTTCCCATTACTCTGTCCTGTTTGTAAAAGAGTATTTATTGACTAAGAAGATTCCTTTAAGCCTCAGTGACTCCTGAAAACAGAAAATGAAAGAGATTGAGTTCAAAGGAGATAAATATCGATAGAGATAGACAAATTGACAGAGAGAGAGAGAGAGAGAGAGAGAGAGAGAGAGAGAGAGAGAGAGAGAGTTAGAGTTAGAGAAGACACCCAAGAGAGATAATGGGTTAAAGGGGCATTGAGTGTGGGATCGATGGCACGTCCCCTTACCACCACTCCAATTCCCTAAGCAGTGAGGGGGCACAGCGCCACGCCTCTACCTTCCATCATCTCACTCCTCTCTCTCTCTCTCTCTCTCTCTCTCTCTCTCTCTCTCGTTATTTTGATCGTTTTATCCAGTTCACCCTCGAATCTCTCTTTAAAATTTTACATTCCCATATTTCCTCATTCATTTTCTCTTTCCCTCCCTCTCCCTTTCTTCTTGTTTCCCTCCCTCCGTCCCTAATACTTCTTCCCCACCCACCTCTCCCTCCCTCCTGCCCTTCTTTTTAGCTCCGGCCTCAGCCGAGAGCTTTAGGTTTTATCATAATTATTGTTCTTGTTCTTGTTTTTCTTCTTGGGGCGACCATTTCTTAAATGGTTCAACTGACTCACTCACTGACTGACTGACTCACTCACTCTCTTCCTCCCATCCATTTTCTTTTACCGACATTGAATCATTTTTTCAACCGAGGGGGTTCAACCGAGGGGTTCACCCTCAATAAAAAGGGTTCATTTTCAAAATTTCTATATATCCATATGAATACGAAAATCCAGATAAAACATAATTAATATTTTTGAGACCTTTACATATGGATATTTTATTATTTCACTTGAATCATTAAGAGCCTTAGCTTTTGAAGGGTTTTCCTTCATGTTCTTGTTTTTTCCTCCCACCCTCCCTTTTTTTCCTTCTACCCTTCTTTTTTTCCCTCCCACCCTCCCTTTTTCTCCTCCCCCCCTCCTCCTTTCCTTTCCTCCATCCCTCCAGTATATCCAACCTCGATATAGTCATTAAGGAGGACTCACGTGGACTCATGACCGACCGTCTGACCGCCAGCGCTTGAGGAGGTAAAAACCATCTGAGAAACACATAGAGTGCAACTAATCCTCCAACCAATGCTATGAAACAGAACCCCCTCTATATGAGTATATTACCAGGGTAACCCGTTGCGTGGACTAGTGTGGAGGAATCAATAGCCCCCCAATTCGCCGGCCAATGAGATTACCACCGCTTAATCCCGTTGTCGTGGCAGCGTTCTGAAGTCATGTATTGTCTGTCAGAGGGGCGTCAGCAGGGGGCCGAGTGCTACATATGTGGGACTGTCATCGCCTCGCAGTGCAGGGTGATATATTGCAAGCACCCTTCTCTCTATCTCTCTCTCTCTCTCTCTCTCTCTCTCTCTCTCTCTCTCTCTCTCTCTCTCTCTCTCTCTCTCTCTCTCTCTCTCTCTCTCTCTCTCTCTCCTTCACTTCCACTCCTTACCCCTCACAGCAAAATTCAAACCTATTACCTCCTTCTATTCCACTCCTCACCCCTCCCATTTCCCTTCCCCTCATCCCTTCATCCCTTTCCCCTCATCCCTTCCCCCTTTTATCCCTTCCCTTTCCTCCCCTTATCCCTTTCCCCCTCCTCTCCCCCTTCATCCCTTACTTTCCCCACTCCCCCTCTCTTTGTGAACCCCCATAGTGAGTGGAAGGTGAATAGGTCAGAAGTGAGAGAGAGAGAGAGAGAAAGAGAGAGAGAGAATGAGTGTGTGTGTGTGTGTGTGTGTGTGTGTGTGTGTGTGTGTGTGTGTGTGTGAGTGGAAGGTGAATAGGTCAGGAGTGAGAGAGATCCGTCATACCCACTCCGAGGTCACTGGTAAGACACTGGGTAAGATGGATGGATGGATGGATGGATGGATGGATGGATGGATGTGAAGGGAGGAGCTTGGTGGGTAGATGGATGGATGGATGGATGGATGGATGGGGAGAATAGGAAGGGAGGAGCTAGGTGGATGGATGAATGGGAATAGCAGGGAGGAACTATGTGAATGGATTGATTGAACAATGAATAATAGGGATGGTATATAGGGATGATCTGGGTTGATTGCTCGATGGATGGATAGATGGGAGGGAAGGATAGACAGAGAGAAATTGGATAGATAAAAATGGTGG
>JAWZYT010000779.1:97500-123730 GCA_034508575.1 Petrolisthes manimaculis | reverse complement strand
AGAGAGAGAGAGAGAGAGAGAAGAGAGAGAGAGAGAGAGAGAGAGAGAGAGAGAGAGAGAGAGAGAGAGAGAGTGAAGATAGTGGTACAGGTATACAGAGGTGTGTGTGTGTGTGTGTAGTAGTGCTAGTATTCAGGAGAGAGAGAGAAATAGAAAGATAGAGAAAGAGATAGAGAAAAACAGACACAGAGAAAGAGAGAAAGAGAGGCCATGACAGGTGCACCAGGGTGGGCGTGGTGAATAAATAGATATAAACAGGTGTATATCAAGTCAGTAATCAGGTACAGGTGTGTCGGGGGTTGTACAATGGTAGTGGTGGTGGTAGTGGTGGGGGTGTTTTTCACAACTTTATAACACTTGTATACCTCTCTCTCAAAACATGGTGGTGGTAGTAGTGGTAGTGGTGGTTATTTGGTTAGTAGTAGTGATATATAGTGGTGGTAGTAGTAGTAGCAGTAGTTAAGGTGGTAGTGGTAATAATAGTAATAATAATAATAATAATAATAATAATAATAATAATAATAATAATAATAATAATAATAATAATAATAACAATAATAACAACAATAATAATAACAAGAATAATAATAATACAATAATAATAATACAATAATAATAATACAATAATAATACAATAATAACAATAATAATAATAATGTCATACAAGTTGTCTAAAATAGTTTGTGTATATCTATACTACTGAGAAATTACACAACACAAATATTGTATACTAACTGGAACGACATACAGTTTCGTAATCATTCAAATAATATCTATACTGTATACTTATTATTATTATTATTATTATCATTATTATTATTATTATCATTATTATTATTATTCATCTTATTATTATTATTATTATTATTCATATTATTATTATTCATATTATTATTATTATTATTCTCATTATTATTATTATTCATATTCTCATTATTATTATTATTATTATTATTATTATTATTATTATTATTATTATTATTATTTTTATTATTATCATTATTCATCTCCTCTTACCCCTTCATTCTGAATAGTTAATTATGATGTAGTCAGAAAATTGGAATAATACGAGTCCTTCAAATATTACCACGAAACACACACACACACACACACACACACACACACACCTATCCATCCTGACCTGCATCTACAAAAACTGAATCACTTTTTTATTTTGATTATATTCTGACTTTGATTTTATAGGGACGGTAGCGTTTTTATCAGATTGGAGCACCTCGTTTCCTCCACAGTATGCCAGGAAACAGACTCAGATGAAGACAAATAAGGGAACCCTGCATGTGGTCTGGAATAAGTTTGGAGGAATCATTTGCACCAGATTTATTTACCACCCAAAACAATACACCCTCATAAGTTTTTTGGAGGGTTTATAATGAACTAACCAACCAACCAACAACCAAACTAATTAGAAGAAAGCCTATAAACTCCTCCTCCTTGCCAAGATAACGAACACATTTCATAAATATTACACTGACAATTTGCATCATAATATTTCACAAGACAATTGCATCACTCATCAGAAATTTGCACTGCAAGAACTTCATAGAGAGGGTTTAATGTACATAGATTCACTACAAACTTTTCAATACACACACACACACACATACACACACATAATACAAGTGCAAATCTTGGGATAAATGTACTGTATAATTATGTATGAGTGATATACAAAGATGGTTATTTATACACAGATACACGACAAAAACTTTACAAAAATATATACACAAATTCACTACCAAACTTTTCAATATGCATACGCACACACACACACACATACATACATATACACACACATACACGTGGATATGAAGGGAATGAATGTACTGACAAATACTGGTGTATACTGGAACCGTATACAGCTGTGACAACTTGTATTATGTATGTATGTATGTATGTATGTATGTATGTATGTACCGGTTGCTATAATAGATCTTGCAAAATATAGTCTCTTTTATATTTAACCTCATCGATCCTAACCGTGCTGTGTTGTTGTTGGGTACACACACACACACACACACACACACACACACACACACACACACACACACACACACAAAGAGAGGTTATCTGAAGCAATTTTTTTGGCGAAGAGCACAAAATCAGACAGACAACACAAACACACTCAGATGAAGAACAAGAACACAAACACACTCAGATGAAGAACAAGAACACAAACACACTCAGATGAAGAACAAGAACACAAACACACTCAGATGAAGAACAAGAACATGAACTCGAACAAAAGACCCTCAGACGAAAGAATTAAAATTTCCCTTGACCCAAAAAAACAATAAACAGGGACCCACTCAATAATTTGGGAAGGGATGGAGGGATGGGGAGGGAGTGGTTAGGGATGGTGAGAGGGAATGGAGGGATGGGGGAGGGAGTGGGGAGTTGTAGGGAGGGGGGTAAGGATTGGGAGGGGATGGGAGGGGTAGGGATGGGATGGGGACGGAGGTGAAAGAAAAAGCAAATTATTTCTCTCTCTCTCTCTCTCTTTCTCATGTGTGGGTGATGTCAGTGCTTGGTGGGGGGGTGGGGGGGAGGGGAGGTTGGGATGGGAGTGCAGGCAGGAAGAGAGGGAAGGAGGGAGGGAGGGAGGAAGAGGTGAGTGATGGAGGAAGGAGGGGAGGAAGGGAGTGAGTAATCGTGGAAGAGGTAAATAAATGAAGGAGATACATATATAGTGGTGTGATAAAGATGGGAGACAAGAAGGGAGAATAAAAAGGGAATTACAGGAAGCAAGAAGAACGCAGGGACCAAGGAGAGATATGAAGGGAGGAGGTAGGAAGTAAAGGTAGAGGGAGGAAGGGAGAGAACAGTGGAGGAAGGAATGGAGGAGGGGGGAAGGCTTGGAAGAAAGGGAAAATTTAGAGGAAAAACGTGTAGGAAAGAGAGGGAGAGGGAAAGAGTGGAGGAGGGATGAAAGGAGGAAGGCAGGCAACAGGGATAAAAGAAGGAGGGAGGAAGGGAGAGAAATAGAGAGAGAAGTAGAGAGAGAAGTAGAGAGAGAAGTAAGGAGAGAGATGGAGGGAGGGAATAGTAACGCTTGATGGAGTATGAAAGAGTGAGGACACCGATCCCTCTCTTCCTCTATCCCTTCATCCTCACTTCCTCCATCCCTCAATCCCTCCCTTTCTTCATCCCTCCCTTCTTCCATCCCTCACTTCCTCCATCCCTCCCTTCCTTCATCCCTCATTCCCTCCTTTCCTCCATCCCTCATTCCCTCCCTTCCTTCATCTCTCACTTCCTCCCTCCCTCCATCCATCCCTCATTCCCTCCCTTCCTTCATCCCTCCCTCGCACATTTACTTATACAAACAACACACCAACAATACTACCTTGAAACACATAGAATTCCATAATAACAAATAATAACAATAATTAATCCACACACATTCTCTCTCTCTCTCTCTCTCTCTGAAGCACCTCCATCATATCTCTCTCACAGACAGACACACAAACAGTCACACACACAGACAAAAGAAAGTGTACAAAACGGGAAGGTGGCTGACCTGTGGGGATGATGATGGTGTTGATAGTGATAGTGATGGTGTTATATTATTATGGTGGTTGTTATTATTGTTGTTATATTATTATGGTTGTTGTTATTATTGTTGTTAATGGGGATAGTGTTTATAGTGATGGATTTTGTTGTTATTGTCATTATATTATTGTTGTTGTTGTTATTGTCATTATATTATTGTTGTTGTTGTTGTTAATGATGCAGATAGGGATTGAGATGGTGTGGATTGCATTTATATTTGTTGTTGTTGTAGTTGTGGTAATGTTTGTGGAGAGAGAGAGAGAGAGAGAGAGAGAAAGAGAGAGAGGACTGTAGAATGGAGAGAGAGACAGAGAGAAAGAATCTTGAGAGGTTGTAGCGTAGATAATGATGTCTCCCATCTTTACTGTTCACCCACCTCTCTCTCTCTCTCTCTCTCTCTCTCTCTCTCTCTCTCTCATTTAACACTTTCCTAACACTGCCACCTCTCTCTCTCTCTCTCTCTCTCTCTCTCTCTCTCTCTCTCTCTCTCTCTCATTTAACACTTTCCTAACACTGCCACCTCTCTCTCTCTCTCTCTCTCTCTCTCTCTCTCTCTCTCTCCTCTCATTCCATTTTATTACTATATTCAGTTACCATTGTCTTTGTATATCTCCTAATAATTATTATTCTCTTACACTTCATTCACAAATAAATATAATTACACATATCCTACTTTTCCCTGTCCACGTGTGTGTGTGTGTGTGTGTGTGTGTGTGTGTGTGTGTGTGTGTGTGTGTGTGTGTACTCGTTTCTCTCAATCGTTCTCCGACATTTCTACTCATTTATCTAACTGTCTGTCTGTCTGTCTGTCTGTGTGTCATCATTTCTTGGTCTTTATCTTTCTTCGATTCTCTCTCTCTCTCTCATTAACTCTCCCTCCCTCTTCCCCCTTTACCCACTTACACGACAAACAAAGCGAGGAGAGGAAGGGAGAGAAGGAGGCAAGGAGAGAGGGAGGGAGAGAGGGAGGGAGGGAGAGAGGGAGGGAGGGAGAGAAGGAGGGAGAGAAGGAGGGAGAGAAGGAGGGAGAGAAGGAGGTAGGGAGAGAGGAAGGAAGGGAGAGGAGGGGAGGGAAGAAGGGAGGGAGAGGAAAAAGAGATGAACGGAAGAACTGAAGAAAGGAAAGAATGGATAGATGGACGGATGGAATGAGAGTAAAGATAGAATGAGAGATAGGGAAGGTGGAATGAATAAGAGAGAAGGAATGAATGAGAGAGGAAGGATGGAATGAGAAAGAGAGGAAGGATGGAATGAGAGAAAGAGGAAGGATGTATGGAAGGATGTATAGATTAATTGTTGATAGAATGGATAAATCAATAAATGGAGAGAGAGTGAGCAGAGAGAGAATTGAAATGAAGAAAATATAATGAAAATGAAGACAATTTTGGCCCAAGAGGAGAGAGTGAGGAAAGAAAATGAAAATGAGAGCAACAAATATTTACTCTGTCTTCAGTGTGTGTGTGTGTGTGTGTGTGTGTGTGTGAGAGAGAGAGAGAGAGAGAGAGAGAGAGAGATGTGTATGTGTGTGTGAGAGACGTGTGTGTGTTAGGTGTGTGTGTGTGAGAGAGACGTGTGTGTGAGAGAGACGTGTGTGTGTTAGGAGTGTGTGTGTGTGTGTGTGACAGAGAGATATGTGTGTGTGTGTGTGTGTGTAATATTGGGAAGCGTGGTGGGTATAATGTTGGTAGTGGTAGTAGTTGTAATGTTGGTAGGTCTTGCAATGGTGGCTAAGGTAAGTGGAATGTTGCTAGTTGTTGTAGTGGGCGGGGTGGTTGGAATGCTGGTAGTTGTGGTGGGCGGGGTGGGCGTGTGGGCGGTAGGCCGTGCTTCCTGCCACTCTCTGAGGGCGCCACCCACCCGTGACACTACCACCACCACTACTACCAACACAAACTACCATTACTACTCCCACTACCACTACTACCGACATAAACTACCTACTAAACAATACTACTACTACCACTAACATAGCTACTAACACCACCACTACTACCAATACTGTACTACTATCTCCACCATCTCTACCACTACCAACATACGGTAAGCTATCATAACAACTACTACCACCACCACTACCACTACTACCACCACAATAAAACCAATAACAGACCACCACCACCACAACAACACACAACCAACATCACCAACATCTCCTTCACCAACATCACCACCACCATCACTGACCTCCCCCCCCCCCCACTCCCCCATTACACAAATCTGGTCAGCCACAAACCCATTCACTACACACACCACCACAACATAAACAAAAACAAAAACAAATAATCTGGATACAAAATAAAAAATAAAAAATAAATAACTGTACCTTGCTACCCCATAATAAAATATAAAATAAATAAGTAAATAAATAAGTAAATAAAGTTAAGTATAATAAATAATAACACCAAATATTTTACAAGACAAAAATTAAATATAATAATCAAAAAAAGATTAATAAACGTCGAATATTTTACAAGACAAAAATAAAATTCAACAAATAAACAAAAAAATAAACAAACAAATAACTATATAATTGAATAAACAAAAATAACATGATATTACTGACTACAAAATTTCGTACTTATTTACAACATATAAAAACTGAAATGTATCAGAAATTAACGTGTATCTAAGAATATTAATATTTTTATCATTACTTACAAGGGAATCGGTGGTGCATTTTCGTTAGGATATTAAAAAAAAAAAAGTGATAATCCTATTCCTATAATTTTTTAATACATAATTTATAAAAAAAATATTATATACTTACCAATTACTCCTTATAAAATGTCCAGCCAAGCTCTTTCTTTTTTCCTCTCACACACACACACACACACACACGTTCTTACCTGTAACACAAAAAGATACACTGTTATATCAAATGACTAAAAAAGTATTCAGTCTTGACTTACATAATAAATAATAAATAATAATAATAATAATAATAAAAATAACAACAATAATAACAACAACAATAATAATAATAATGATAATAATAATAATAATAATGATAATAATAATAATAATAATAATAATAATAATAATAATGTATGCTGACTATCGTATCTATTATTTATCACCTAAACAATGTGTCAGTAATGTAATTGAGAAAATAATTGTTTAGATGTTATTAATACAGTAATTACATGGACTATAAGGAAAATATTAAGGAGGAGGAGGAGATGGAAGGAAAAAGTAGAGAAGAAATGAGAGGTTGAGAAGGAAAGAGAGAAGGAAAGAGAGGAGGAGGTAGAGGAGGTGGAGAAGGAAAGAGAGGTGAAAGAGGAGGAGATAGAGATAGAGGAGGTAGAGATAGAAGAGGTGGTGGAGAAGGAATAAGAAAGAGAAAAAATGAGAGGGTGGTGGAAAAAAAATATGTGTGGATGAGGAAGGAAAATATGTGAAGAGGATGGAGGAGTAGGATGAGGGACAACATAAGTGGGTAGGATGAGGGAAATAATAAGTGGGTAGATTAAAATGAGGATGAGGAAGAAGAGGATGTGTTATCTTTGCTAAGTGTGTGTGTGTGTGTGTGTGTTGTGTGTGTGTGTGTGTGTGTGTGGTATGAATGACAAAGAGTTCAAGGCACGAGAGAAGTTCAAGGGACACGTGGTACACAGGAAAGGGGTAATGGGGGGGAGGGGGGGAGAGGGGACAGGAGGAGGAGGGGGGAGGGGGTAATGGGATTGTGGTATCATTATGGGGGGTAACATTAATATGGGGGGGGTAACATTAATATAGTGGGGGTAATATTTATATAAGGTGTGTGTGTGTGGTGTGTGTGTAATATTAATTTCATCATTATAGTAACACCTACTAATAATATCATACATAATAAACAAACCACTATATCATATTTTTATCATTCCCAAAAAATACATACATTAATTATCCTTTTTAGTACATTATATATTTACCATTTTTCTTTCGGTATTAAAAATATTGGTTCTACTATTAGGAAATGAATATAAATAAATAACATTCTCCATTATATCTAATTATATTTTTTAGGGTAAAAAATAATTTAATAATGTACATACATGTTTCCTCAATTTTTTTTTTTTTTTTTTATTTTTTTTGGGGGGGGGGGGTTATAAACCTCTTGTCTTTTTATTCGTATATATGGATTTCAAGACCAATTACATCAAACTTTATTTAACTATTATCATTTTATTGGTACTTAAACGCAACTTATAATCAGACTGGGAAATAAGGCAAATGTGTTTCTAAGTTCCTATTGCATATTATCCATCATTAATAATATATATATATATATATATATATATAATATATATATATATATATATATATATATATATTATATATATATATATAATATATATATATATATATATATAGATAGATAGATAGATAGATAGACAGATATAGAGATAGATAGATAGAGATAGATAGATATAGATAGATAGATATAGATAGATAGATATAGAATGGTACAATATAGACAATAAGTAAGGGACCCTGTGATGTTTTCAGAAAATTGGGGGTAAACGAGTCCTTCAAGAAATATATCCACAAAACACACACACACACCTATATATACCTGTAATGGAAGGAGCTTGTTTCGTGGTATATAGTTATGGAGGAATCAGAAGCCTGCAATTTTCATACACGATACATTTCACTCATCTCTCTACAACTATCACAACTACCATCACCCCTCCCACTACCACAACTACCAACACCCTTCCCAACCCATCCACTACCACAACCAACCAACCAACCACCACTGTTATTATTACCTCAGTCCCTTCAATGAACTCCTGTCCTTGAACTACTCTACATAACATTAATAACAACACACATCATTATAGCGTTTAAAGGGATACCATAGTATAATTATTTTGGTGTAGTGGAGTGTCTTGATTCCTCCAAAGTATGCCACGAAACAAGACTAAATCAACATAACTAATGGTGGCTGTTGTTGCTTAGAATAGTTTGGAGGAATCAGTTACTTCAGAATTACCACCACCACCTCCACCTCCCAATGTTGTAGTCAGAAAATTGGAGGGTTTGGGAGTCGATTAAATATTACCACGAAACACCATGCACCTATATTGATTGAAGGAGTTGTGTTTCGTGGCATAGTAGGGAGGAATCAGAAGCCACCAAACCTCATACACACACACACAGGGTCCTTAATTAAGAGGGGAAGTTTTGTGTTGGTAATTCTGGAGCAACTGAATCCTCCAAACTATTCCAAGCAACAGAACACCATTTATTTATTTTTGGCTCTTCTGGTCCTGTTTCCTGGCATACTTTGGAGGAATCAAGGAGCTTCAATTTAACAAAAACGAATTACTCCCTTAATAATAAGAGACAGAATCCACTTTCGTTTCACACTAACTACAACAATATCATTTAATTACAAACACACACAACCTTGATGATGATAATAATAATAGATGACAATAATGTTGGAATAATAACTCTTTACCAGATAATATAAATTTAAATATAATGGAAGGCACGAGTGAGAATGAAGAAATTATAAGATTAATAACAGGTGTGACGAAATAGCATCAAATAATGTGTCGACAATAATAACAACAATAATAGAACGACAAGACGGTGATTATAGACAAACAAGGGACACATACACATAATTTCCCACCAACACACACACACACACACACACACAAGACATCACCATAACAAAACAACAAAACACGAAACAAGGCATAACAAGGGACAAACAAACAATATAACACCAACACACACACACACACACGACAATACAAAACAAAACAAGGCATCAACAAGGCCACAAAATTAAAGGGATACCGGTAATACACTTTTCGTACAACGTATACATACACACATACATACATACACATACATACATATAGACACATACATACATACATACATACACATATATACATACCATATACAAAGAACAGTGAAGTATACGATAAAACAAACAGGTTGTGTTGTGTTGTGTTTCCTTCTATACATTATACTATACAACAGGGAATGAATGTTGTTGTTGTTGTTGTTGTTAGTAATTATAACCAACAACACGTTACGTCGTCCGTCACTGGGAGGTTACCGACACAATTACATTGGATCCCGTTTGAGGACAATGACCTTAACCACACACACACATACACGTACACACACACACACGTACACGTACACACAAACATACCACATACACACACACGTACACATACACACACAAACGTACACATACACACACAAAAATCTTGAGTCATATTTATATCTATGTCACTTTTTTTTAAGGAGGAATCAGTTAGCCTTCCAATTTTTTAAGAAAGAATCAGTCGCCTTCCAATTTGCAAACAAAAAGAAAATTTCCCCTTAAAAACTGCAACAAAATACCCCCCCCCCCCTTTACTCAATACAAATGAAATACACAGAACCTCAAACAGTAACAGATCTAGTGTTCCTTGTATGACTGTTTGGATTTACGAGGGTGAGGAAAGTATAGTAAAGAAGAAAGAAGGCTACTGTACTGTATATACTAAGGAAGTCTGTTTTGAGGCCCAGTTTGTATGAGTGAAAACAAACAAACGATTGCCTTAAAGGATACAGACCAACCCAACCCAACCCAGACCTGACCTGTACTGCCTGCCACGCCCATCCTCTCTCTCTCTCCCTCCTCCCTCTCTCTCTCTCCCTACTCACTCCATCCTCTTTCCTACCTCCTTCTCTCTCTTTCCCTCCTCTCTCCCTACTCACTCTCTCCTCCCTCCCACCTCCCTCTCTCTCTCCTCCCTCCCTCCTCACTCCTCTTACCTCCTCTCTCCTTCTTACCACCTCTCTCTCTCTCTCTTCTTTTACCTCCTCCCCCCTTTTCCCCTTCCCTCCTTCTTTGGTCCCTCTTCCTCCTCCTTTTCCTTTCTCTTTCCTCCCCCCCTCTGTTTTCCTCACCACCCACCACCTCCTCTCTTTCCTCTCCTCCACCTCCTCCTCATCCCCTCCTCCTCCCTCCACCTCACCACCTTTCCTTCTCTTCCCTCAACCACCTCCTCCCTCCACCTCTTCCAACCCCCCCCCCCACCTTCCTCTTACCTCCAGGAAATACGCTTGAGGGGGGGAGGGGGAGAAGGGAATGAGGATGGGGGTAGGGGTATATATAAGGCCTCCTGTACCAATCCTGTTTCAATTTAGTAGTTGCTGTATTTCATTCTGTTTCCCTCATACACACACACACACACACAGACTCTCTCTCTCTCTCTCTCTCTCTCTCTCTCATACAATTTGTTATTCACACACAGTCTCTTTCTCTCTGCCTCTCTCTCATTATCGGTCTCTTTCCACACTCCCCATTTGCATACAGCTGGGCAGAGCAAGGGGGGATGTAAAGAGGGGGAAGGAGGGTGTAGAGGGGGGGGGAGGGTGTAGAGGGGGGGGGGGAAAGGAGGATGTAAAGAAAGAGGGGAAGGAGGATGTAAAGAGGGAGAGGAGGATGTAGATCAGGGAAGATTGGGAGGGAGGATGGGAGGATGAGGATGGGAGTGGTCTGATAGGGTGAGTGGGCGGATGGGGTGAGTGGGATGATGGGGTGAGTGGGCGGATGGGGTGAGTGGGCGGATGGGAAGGAAAAGTAGGAAGAAAAACGAGAAAGGGGACATGAATACAAAATTAATTACTTTTAAACAGCAACACACCAATTGGTACTTACGAGACTGTTTATCATATACCATCCTAAACTAATCTATTAAGGTGAGAGAAATATATAAAGGGAAAGTATAGCAAATATGAAGGCATCTGTATTGACTGAGAAGGAAGGATGGAAGGAAGGAAGGAAGGAAAGGAAGAAAGGATGGAGGGAGGATGGAAGGAAGGGAAGAAGGAACGAAAGGAAGAAAGGAAGGAACGAAAGGAAGAAAGGAAGGAACGAAAGGAAGAAAGGATGGAGGGAGGAAGGAATGAAAGGAAAAAGAAGGGAAGAAGGGATGGAGGGAGGAAGGAATGAAGGAATGAAAGGAAGAAGGAAGGGAGGGAGGATGGAATGAAGGAATGAAAGGAAGAAGGAAGGTAGGGAGGTGGTTGTTATTGATGGTGGTGGTGGTAAATCTGGAGCAACTGATTCCTCCAAACCTATTTCAAGCAACAACAGGATACCATTATATTTGTTGATCTCTTCCCGTTACCTGGCATATTTTGGAGGAATTAAAACACTCCACTCCACCAAGAACAGAATCTCCCTTTACATGTAATATATATATAATAACTACAAAATGTTACAGTAAATTATGACGAGGGAAAGTTTACAAATAGTGATGGTATAATTAATTACTGAGAAAATATATGTATGAGAAGATATATATATGAAAAATTGTATGAGAAAATGTATTAATTAATATAAACTCTCCATGTTGAATTTTCTGATACAAACAAATGAGGAGGATTCATTTCGTCATGTTTACCTATTTTGTTATATTTGTTTATTTTATCTTGGTGTTTCTTAAGGACCCCGTGATCGTGTATGTATGGGAATTGGAGGCTTCTGCTGATTCCTCCTGACTGTGCCACAAAACAGACCCTTGTCATATAGTTGGTGTTTCATGGCAATATATAAAAGACTCATTTACCTCCAAATATATAAAAACTCATTTACCTCCAAATATATAAAAGACTCCTTTACCTCCAAATATATAAAAGACTCATTTACCTCCAAATATATAAAAAACTCATTTACCTCCAAATATATAAAAAACTCATTTACCTCCAATTATATAAAAGACTCATTTACCTCCAAATATATAAAAGACTCATTTACCTCCATTTAAAAACTTCAATTACTTACAAAACGAATGACAAAAAATATATATAGAAAAAATTCTCAACATTTAAATGGAAGTCTTTCAACTATATCATTAATAGTCAATTTTGAGAATGATGGAGCAAATGTATGTGTGTGTGTGTGTGTGTGTCTGTATGTGTGTGTTAGAGAGAGACTATGTAAATGAAGTTGTAGTGAGTTACCAGTAATGCTTTTATGGTCTTATCTTACCACTTTCACTCAACACACACACACACACACACACACACCACTACTCTCTATCTCTCTCTGTAATTTCTTTCCAGACTCTTCCTCTCTTTCCCTTTCTTTTTCTCTTCCATTTTAAATTCTAAACGAACAGGTATACAGAAATATGGAGATAAAGTTACAGAGAGAGAGAGAGAGAGAGAGAGAGTGTTGGCAGGTAACGTAAAAACGGTATATCGTTGATATGCGTCGGTAAGCTACCATTCAGAGAGAGAGAGAGAGAGAGAGAGGTGGGGGGGTGGGGGTGCAGAGATGGGAATAGCAGTTGTATGTATGTTCGTACGTGTCCGTCCACCTGCCTCACCACACCACACACAGCTGTAGCCCACACCTGCCTTAGTCTCACACCTGCCTCACACACACACACACGCACACACACTCTGCCTACATCTTTGTCAGTCACACACACACACGCTAAGTTATACTATATGGTACCCATCTGCATTCGTGTGTGTGTGTGTGTGTTGCCTGGAAGTGTGTAGCCAGTGTGATTCTAAACGTGTATGTGTGTGTGTGTGTGTGTGTGTAATTTATCAGAAATGGATATATCACACCCATGCTGTTGCCATCCCCTAAATAAAAAACAAAAACAAAAAACAATATAAATAAATAAACAAATAAACACCTGTACCGGTACTCCCAAAATTCACCCTTATGTATAGGCTTATATTTCCAACCTTTATCTAACCTATTCCAATATGCAACAATCTATCCTTATCATCATTATATATATATTTTCTATTCTAATCAGTCCCGTCACGACACATCTATCAAAGTACCTACACATATATCACATTTTTTTATCATCAATATTATTATTATTATTATTATTATTATTGTTATTATTATTATTGCCGGTATTTTTTTTTTGTGGTGTTGAAAATGTTCTCTTTATATAATAATTTTTAGTTTCTTGTGTTTTTAATAAATGTATTTGCCTGTAATGTAATTCAAGACAAACTGGTTCTATTATGATTTTTCACAAAAACTAGGATACTTGTCTGCAACATGTAAATAAACACAGGAATAAAATATGAGAAACGTGTATTTAACGTGTTATTATTACTCAACAAGAAGGGGATTGGTGTATTTTCAGAAAGATATATAAAAAAATATATAAATATGATAAAATAAGCACTGTAATATCTGGCCTCACTTCCCCATACCTACTTGTCTCACCTTACGTTTTACAGTTTTTATCTCTCTCTCTCTCCTCCCTCTCCCTCCCCCATCTCTCTCTCTCTCTCTCTCTCTCTCTCTCTCTCTCTCTCTCTCTACCTGGTGTCGTGTGATATGGGAGGATACCACACTAAAAAAAAAACCTGATCTCTCTCTCTAACACACAAAATAAATAACAGATAATCTCTCTCCCACACACACACACTCACTCACACTAACACACCTATACACACATCATATTCTCTCTCTCTCTCTCTCTCTCTCTCTCTCTCTCTCTCTCTCTCTCTCTCTCTCTCTCTCTCTCTCTCTCTCATTTATATATCTATTTATATATACTGTTCTTATCACGTGATTTCCCATCATCTACCACTTCTGTAAAATTATTCCTTTTTTTACCACACAGTAAGTATAGGCTATAATTATTTAATCTCTCTAACAGCTTCACGGGGACCAGTACATCTGTTGCTGTTTAGTTTTTATCCTACCATCTTCCCCCCCTTCCTGTTATCACCCATCCCCCCTCCCTGTCCCCCACCCCCTCTCTCCCTTCTCAATATGTCACCACCACCCCTCCCCACCACCCCACGTTTCTCTTTTCCTAGGCAGACCCCCCCTACCCCCTATTATACTCCATCACAACCACCCCCCTTTCACCCTCCCACGTTCCTTTTCTCACAGCTCCCTTCCTCCCACACACACGTTCCTTTTCTCCTATACAGACCCCCCTACCCCCCATTATACTCCTTCACAACTACCCCCCCTCCCCTCCTCCCCCTTTCCGAGTGAACCCACCACGCCCACCTCTCATTAACGAGGCAATTAACCTTTGTAATTGGCCTGACGACACTTAAACCAGCTTGTTATTTTAATGTCACACCATGTAGAGAGTAACACTGTCAGTAACGGAGGTAATGTATAGGAACGGGGTAACGCTGTGTGGGGGTGTGGGGGGGGGGGTAATGTGGTGGTGTGGAGGGGTTAACAGGGCGTGTGGGGGGAGTAACAGAGCGTGGGGGTGGGGGGTGGGGGTAACAGAGGGCGTAGGTGGAGTAACAAAGCATGGAAGAATAACTGTGTGTATGTCTATGTCTGTAACAAGATAGTAACGCCCCAAGAATGGATGAGTAAGTAACTCTCTATAATAAAGGAGTAACACCCAAGTATGGAGGAGTAACTTATCTGAGTATAGGTAGGTTGGTAACACTGTATATAATTGGTAACACTGTGTAGGTAGGTTGGTAACATTGAGTGGAAATATATCTTGATAGAGTAACTTTAAAGAGGAACATTTTCTCTCTCTGTCTGTCTGTCTGTCTGTGTGTGTATGTATGTATGTAAGTACGTACTGTGTGTGTGTGTGTGTGTAGTAAGTAATAATTCCCCCAAAATCCTCTGCAGTGTATTGGTAACCGTGGGAGGAGCATCAATAAAGCTATCCTGCGTGTGTGTGTGTGTGTGTGTGTGTGTGTGTGTGGTGGTGATACAAGTTAGGCTATGGATAAGTTTAGAGAGTGTGACTAGGCTATGTATGGAGATAACGCCTAGTCACCAAGTTTATACAGTATTGGTGACTGTGTGTGTGTGTGTGTAGGGGGATGGAGGAGAGGGTGCCAGGTGTGTGTATATATGGGTGTGTGTGTGTGTGTGTATAAGAGATGCATGTGTTGTGTGAGAGATTATGCGCATGTGTGTGTGTGTGTATGAGAGAGAGAGAGAGAGAGAGAGAGAGAGAGAGAGAGAGAGAGAGAGAGAGAGAGAGAGAGAGAGAGAGAGAGAGAGAGAGAGAGAGAGAGAGAGAGAGAGAGATATATGCGCGAGTATGAAAGTTGTACGAGAGAGAGTGTGTGATGTGAGTGAATGAGATGAGTGAGAGATGCGTAAGTGTGAGTGCAAGTGTATGAGATGTGAGTGCAAGTGTATGAGATGTGCGTGCGAGTGTGTGTGTGCGTGTGCGTGTGTGCTGAAAGGATCACGCTATTATTAGAACAGGTGAATACAGGTGTGCATCTGAGTGGGCAGGTGTGTGTGTGTGTGTGTGAAACAGATGTGAGACAGGTGGGGTGTCGAGCAACTGACTCACACCTCACACACAATCCACCGACAAGTGTGGAAGCAGATAAAGAGAAAAAAATGAAAGAGAAATGTACAGAATGGATGATTAAGGAGAGAGAGAGAGAGAGAGAGAGAGAGAGAGAGAGAGGAGGAGGAAGTAGAGGGGAAGGAGGTATAGATGCAACAGGAAGAGAGAACAGACTCCACCCCATCCTCACTTCCCCCTCCCCTCCCCCCCCCTAAACATACACACACACACTGAGTAGAAGGGGAGGGTGTTGAACTACAGCGCATTTATCTTATTATTTTTCTTATTTCTTTTTTTTATTTTTACGTGGTGAAAAAATGGACAGATTCCTCTCTTAAGTAATAATATAACCTTATAAATAATATGAGAGAGAGAGAGAGAGAGAGAGAGAGAGAGAGAGAGAGAGAGAGAGAGAGAATGCTTGTGTGTGAGATGAATGGGTGTGTTTAAAATTTACAGATAAGTACAAAGTTGTGTAAATATTTTTTGCATTAAACATATCTTGCCAGGATTTCATTATATTTACAAAACGAAAGAAGGAAATAAAAAAAAAACTAAATGAGGGAGAAGGTACATTTTCGCCAGGCATAAAGAAAAAAATTGAATACACGCTGCTTATTTCTATCATCCCCATCCATTTCCAACTCACAACACATCCATTCCCATATATTTTCCTGCAATGAATGATGCTTCCCTTACAACTCATCTATTCTCATATCTTTTCCTACATGGCTATACTTAATGATGCTTCCCTCATAGTATCACCTCATGCACCTGTACAATAATATCCCAGTCCAACCTCCCAACACCCACCCACTCCTCCTAACATTATTACCAGATCAGATTCACAACAACATTATTACCAGATCAGATTCACAACAACATTATTACCAGATCAGAATAATAACATCATTAATCACGTCTACAGCTCCCACAGTACAAATATATAGAATTATTATTAACATTATTACCAGATCAGATTCACAACAACGTTACTACCAGATCAGATTCACAACAACATTACTACCAGATCAGATTCACAACAATATTACTACCAGATCAGATTCATATACTATATTATACTATAAAATTATTATTATAGTGTATTAATTACCCATCACCTTCATAACATAATCGTTGAATAAATAAATAAATATAAATAAATGCACAACATCCTACACTTACACAACAGTTGAATAAATAAATAAATGTACAACAACTTACACAATCATTACAAAGCAATACACAACACTACTATTGCAATACTCACAACAATGACATCTATACTCTATCAACCTAAACGTCACATACCGTATCGTAAACAACACTTCCAAACACACACACACACACACACAACACTTGCAAACACACACACACACACACAACACTTGCAAACACACACTCACACACCTCTCTTTTAACCAACATCACCACAATAACTAAACCACAATAATTCCAATCTCACAGAACACCCTTACAAGCACTACCACCCCCACCACAACAACAACTACTACTACTACTACTACCACCATCACTTCCATTACTAGTACCACAACTACTATACTACTACTACTATTTGTACCACTCTATAATCATTACTACTATACTAAGACCATTACTACTACTACTACTACTACTACCACCACCATCATCTCATCACCATTACTACTACCATTACTACTACCACTACTACTACTTCCACTACTACAACCCCCTCCCACCACCACCACCACAACTCTTTAAATCACCACCATCACCAAGGATACTATGGTTAGTTGACACCATAAAAAATTGTGTATAGAGACAACAATATTTAAGTTAATGGTGGTATATTTTTATTTTATTTTTTTTTTGCTGCCAGCTATCATAATATCTTTCTCTTTTGTCACATGTATATAATAACCTTTTCTCATTATTAATTTTCCTCTCTCACATCAATTGTTTCCTCCTCATTCTATCTAGTTCACCTCACAATCATACATATAATATTTTTCTATTGTTGTTTATTATATGTTCAAACTACACTTAGCCACAAGGGACTTTTCTCTACTACTCTTCTCCCTTCCTCCTCTAATCATTCACCCATATCTTGTCTTCTCCACCCCACCCACCTTACCTTACCTACACAACCACGCCCATACACCCCTACACCCACCACTTACCTGTACCTCCCACGCCCACTCTTCCTCCCCCCTCACCCTCCAACCCTTGCTTTCACCCATCACCAAACTTACATTCCCAATCAACCCCTCCCACCCTTACCTTCTTAACCAACCCCTCACCCACCTTACCTCCCTCCTCACCCTCCAACTCTTTCCACTCTTCCCCCAACACCTGGTTCAACTACAGTACAATTATTAAGCTACTTGTATAACCTATATCATACTTTACTTTACCCTACTTCAATTATACACACACATACACAAAACTATTATCTACATACTTAACACACAGACACACACACACTCAACAAAGAGCCTACATCCATATACTTTAATCACACACACTCTCTCCCCCCCTGTACACACACATATTTTCTCTCTTTTCTCTCTCTCTCTCTCTCTCTCTCTCTCTCTCTCTCAGCACGCTCTACATCCCTCAAAGCAGCAGCAGTACGGTAGCACCTCAGGTCCCGCCCCTCCTCTCTCTACACACCCTCACTCTCTCACTCGACCCAGCCCTCTCTATCTATACACGAAGCGAGGGTTTACCAGGCGGATATAATGACATTAGTCGAGTCTACCATTAAACTAACGGACTCGGAAAAAGGGGGGAAGAGGGAGAAAAAAGAAGGGGAGGATGAAAAAGGAGGGGGGAGAGGGAGAAATAAGAAGAGTATGAAAACGAGAGGGGGAAAGAGGGAGAAAATGGGGGGAAAGTGGGAGAAAATGGGAAGGATAGTTATATAATGGGTAAATAATTGAAAGAAAATGTGTCCTGGTGGAAAGAGGTAAGTAAATGAGAGAAATAATAAACAAACAGTTTCCATAAATGTAGCCTAATAAACAGTTAAGGAAAAATAATAAACAAACATCGATAAATGCAGCCTAATAAATAGTTAAAGGGTAAATAACATAGAGAAATGAACAGATATAAACACAAAACAAAATTAGTGAGATAAATAAGATAAGAGGAAAATTACATAGTTTGCCAATATAAGTAAGAAAATGAGTAACTCTTAAGGTGTTTCGTGGCAATATTTGTAGGACTCGTTTACCTCCAATTTTCTGACTACATCACAGGCTTCTCTAATTAAGGGAGTAATTAACTTTTGTTATTTTGGAGTGCCTTGCTTCCTCCAAAGTATGCCAGGAAACAGAACCAGAAGAGCAAAATTAAAGGTGTTCTGTTGCTTGGAATAATTTGGAGGATTCAGTTGCTCCAGATTTACCAACACTAAAATTCCCCATTAAGTTATACAGTGTTGGTAAATCATGTGTAGTAGTTATAATTAATTACCTATTACTATCACCTTCTGTAAGCAATAGGACACCTGTACAACCTTCGTGTTATTTTCGTAGTCATTGCAATATATATTTTCCTGGTTATATGTTTCAATCTATGACTCAGTTTATTTTTTTAGTGCTGCAAAGGAACCCTGTGATGTAGTCAGAAAATTGGAGGTAAACGAGTCCTTCAAATATTGCCACGAAACACACACACCTTAAGAGACTATATGGAAGGAGCTTGTTTCGTGGCATAGTCAGGAGGAATCAGAAGTCTCCAGTTTTCACACACGATCACAGGGTCCTTAAAGTGACGATTTTATAATTATAAGAGATAGTGTGTGTGTGTGTGTGTGTGTGTGTGTGTGTGTGTGTGTTACGGTAGGCGTATAATGAATGTATGACGGAAATGAAGAGGTTGATGAGTGGTAATGATAACGTGTGGTGACGGGTGAGGGGAAATGTTAAATGGTAGTAGTAGTGGTAGTGGTGATGATGATGTTACAGTAGTCGTGATATGGTACGGTGGTGGTGGTGATGATGGTGATAGGGTTGGTGGTGATTTAGAAATGGTAGTGGAGGTGATTATGTTAAAGTAGTGGTGATAGTAGTGATGGTAATTTTGATATGGTAGTGGTGATGGTGAAGGGATTATGGTGGTGATGGTGACAATATACCCAACTAAGTGAGCCTCACAATCATCCCTCACCCTTGAGAAGCCACACAACCAACCACTACGACATCTATACACCATAATATCAACAACAAACACAACAACTGATTCAACACACGATAAAATAATATGCACAAACAAAATTACCGTACACTATGACATATTAGTCTAAGATAACTAACTATTTTTTACTATTCTAAAACGTTGCACATCCACCGAAGTCTTACAAGTTTAATTTTTCATAAGAACAGATTTTGGAAACTAAGAAATTGAGTACACGCATTATTTTGCTTCCTCGAAATCAATCAAAACGTTTTTCCAAGCTATATTTATATTTGGCAAATCCACAACAAAACCAGTTAACATTGTGGAGTGCAAGAAATCTATATTTATCAGTACAAAAGATCATTAAGTTACATCAAGGTTAGAGTTAAGAGACAAACCCATTACAGTAGGCTAGAACTTCATTAAAACCATTACAAAACTATTTATAAAATAGTTTTCTCAATGCTAGACATGACAATAAATATAATAATACCCTCAGTAAATCACGGATAAAATTAATGCAAGTATTGATTCACCAGCGTCTAAAATGCACTCCTAATCCTATCCTAGTGACGGGATATCAAATTAAGTAAAACAACACATAATCAGCCTTATTTTCACTCCTTAACTTAATTAAAATACTCACTAAATATTCTCGTCAGTATTATTATTATTATTACACTAGGATCCCGATTCTTATATCCAATTGGCACCTGCGTAGTACTGTTTTCACTGATATATATATATATCTTCCCTACCAACGAAAAAAATAAATATATAAATAAATAGATAAACCTTCATCATCATATGTACAAAGAAAAACCTGAGCTTGTATAATGCACTGACACTTTATTTACCATACAAAAACAAACGGTTACTACGCAGGTGTGGGCCAAGTAGCCTAGCATTCTATCTAGCCTACTCGGTTACCACATACCTACCTACTTACATATATTATAACTACGCAGAAAAATATAATACCCCTGACAATGAAAAATCTGATCCCCCCCACATACACACACACACAAATTCCAACAATGGCACTAAAACAATGTAATCCCCGGGTGTAAGTACGTCGTTATATCCCACCCAAATAGCGAAAACCCGTCTACCCTAAAAAGATGATGCTGTTTGCAGTCCATTAGTAACGAGTCCACAGCCTATTACCTTGTGAAAAGATTATAGTTTAACCTCGGACGACGAGACAATATTATAACGAGGGAGATTATTATTATAACGATATAACTACAAATAATATAACAACGTCCTGGGAAGAATTATAACGTCACTATAAATAATAAAACATTCTGATTGTATACTCTATGACGTCTATATATATTATGTCCTGGGAATTAAAACAACTTCATTTGGGGCGGGGGGGGCTATGCCTAATAATAATACGTATCCAACTGCGCAGATGTACCAAAATATAGTTACTTTCATGAATATCAATTATACTACGCAATAATGACTGTACGTTTAACAAATATTGCCTGCATTTAAGTTATTTGGTTCACCACAAATGGTTAACAATATAATTATTACATACCAAGCTAGATCTGTGGGCGGTTCCTATATTAGCCTAATGAACCCTGTGAACTTAATTGTAAGAGACCAGCAGAGGTGGCTTATGATTCCTTCTGACTACACCACAAAACAAGCTCCTTCAATGTAGGTGGTGCTTCGTGACAATGTTTTGAAGGACTCACTAGCCTAACTCCCATATATCTGACTACATCACTGCGGTCCTTAAAGGGGATGTAATATAGTGGAAGTAGAGGCAGATTCCTTCAAAGTAACTTAATGACTCACAAACTGAATGGCTAAGGAAAATATTAGTCACCAATATGTCTAATCCTGTCCAAATTAATTGAGTAGGCTAACCATTTAATTAGTCTTCTATACAAACAAACAAGCTGTAGACAACATAATACAATCAACTGAAATCTATTAATTACAGAAAGGGGAGAATGGTGTCGGTAAATCTGGAGCATCCGATTCCTCATTGGCCTATTACAATATTATTACGGTACAGTATAACATTAGTATGCTATAATACCTCAACCCAAGTTACTCGCGTACCCGAAGCGTATCCAAACAACTGTTACTTGAATTTTACTCAAAAAATCTTTTACCGATGATTTGGGTTACAATTTTTTCCGACTCCTTTGACTCGGGAAATGCCAAAAAATAGAAGCCATTTCCTTTATTTCCGCGAAAGATGTGATTTGTTGGGAGTCCCACACATATTTTAAAGACTAGTCATAATATAAAAAAGCATAATAATATACGGTATTGAACTGTTCTGACATTATTATGCAACAAGTTAAATTACTTAAAGTGGAATACGGTTAACAAAAAATTAGGTTTATACACACTATGGCTAAACCTTACATTAGGTTTATCAATATAATATTTTAGTGAATTACAACACCAAATAATAATATAAATGTACCGTACAACTCTTTATCATAATATTTCCTCTTGGCAATTTCCCCGGGATTTCAACATAATACATGACCTCAGAATTTATCATTACAAAAAAATTTACGCCTTTCTGCTCAACGGTATTGTTCGGTTGTTGCCATAAAATGATGATGCAGAGAAACATAGAAGACTTTCGATAAATTTCAGTATATAATTATCCATCACCAATGCAAAGTTAATGTATGTTTTACTAGTTTCCAAGGATACAGGTAAGCCTAATAGGGGATAGCAATGACAAGCCAGTAACAGGGTGGCTCTGGATAGCTACTGTTCCTTGTATTATATTACAGGGTTTAACAAGACTGAATTAATAGGATGAAATTTGTCGGTCTTTAGATCATAGTTTGATATAATTATAGTTGTCATTGATATCATTTGTATCGTGGGCTACTCCCAAACCATCAACCATAACCAGCTAGATCACTAAAATAATAACTGTGCTTCAAAAATATGGGAAGATATTATAATTTCGTAAGGACCTTGTTCTTTATTATGACAAATCCATCACAAATTATTATTTAAGGGATATTTTCATTATTTTTACTAAATACGCTTCTTGAACACAGGCCTAAGCACTAACGTTAGTGACGTAAGATGCTAGATTTGTAGGACAAAACATTTATACCAAAATTTTATTCATTTTTACATAAAGTGTTATACTGTAGACCCTAGGACAAAATATTAGTCAATAAACAGGTGATTATGCTTGCCTATGCAAGTTTTATGTAACCGATAAGCTACATAAAGGAGTACTAATAAAAGTACAATAATATGAATAAGTTAGCACGTACGTTCAGTGGTACAGCATATCAATGTAATTATTATATCCAAAACAAAACTCGATAACTGTTGATATTTCAGATTTCACCACCAGTAAAATATTTGGTCTTGGAAGCATGAAATCACATCAAAAACTTGACTCAATGTGATGTTTTGACTGCATATTTGCAAGTCTCCATGCCAGGATTCTTTACATAAGGGAAACGATAAAAGAGTTTGTGTGTTTTCGGATTTACACAGTTTTTCTAAGGTCCACATAACACAACACCTCGATATATAACACACACACACACAATTTGGTTTTAACACAAAAATTGTATTATAACCAGTTACTACACCTCAATGTTCAGAAAATAAAAAATATAAGAAGATACTGTATTTAATGTTTGGTTTCGATGTGAATGGAGAGTATACAATCAAAGCACCTCAATTATCCCACATCTATGTAATAACTGAATCACAACTGTCTATCTGATCCCATGATATAATTAATATATAAATACAGTATCATTATGTAGCTTCTACTTACTACACAACATTAACGGATATACTGTATTTAACTAGAGTACTGCTGATACACATGTATTTTAACTTTATAATAATAATAATTCAGAAGATATGATATTTCCACGAGTAGAATAATTACCACACCTTGTACCACGTCTTTTAGCTTTTGGGATAATAAAAATAATTCACAAGATATT
This sequence comes from Petrolisthes manimaculis, assembly GCA_034508575.1. Classification (NCBI taxonomy): domain Eukaryota; kingdom Metazoa; phylum Arthropoda; class Malacostraca; order Decapoda; family Porcellanidae; genus Petrolisthes; species Petrolisthes manimaculis. Next base: position 99,732 of record JAWZYT010000779.1, on the reverse strand, counting down.
ATACTTCCACGAGTAGAATAATTACCACACCATGTAACTATTACCATATTATTACTATTAATATTATCCTGTATTAAAATTACAGACACGTCCGGGAATGGGAACAAAATAGCCTAATCTAGTCCCCGTAGCCTATTTACACATTATATAACACTGCCTTCGTTTAACTGGATTTTGCCCCAGTTTACAGTTCACCCTCTTTGTGAAACGCATATATCCAATAACATATCCTATAACATCCTTGGAAGATATCCTATACAATCCCAGTTCTCTTGGTAAACAGGATCATCGTAAACTGTAATCAAATTATGGTGTTTGGTTGTCTGTGATTCGTTCACTTATTTCATACCAAAAAGAGTGAATGCTCCTAGTGTTAAATTTCGTAATATTTGAGAAACGGTATTATTTTTTAACTCACTCCTATTAGTATAATTATTATACTTTAAGCCATGAACTTCTATGGACGTTAAAAATGTAGGTCTTTGGTGAGATTGTGGATGGGATGACGTGGGATACTGAAGGTGTTAATAATAGGTGTTTACTGCTTCACACTGTATACTACTATACTTATAATCTCAGAATCCCACGAGAATGAGTGAACGAGAAAGTAGGTCGAGATGAACGAACGAGCATCCAGAATACTGTACCAAAAAGAGATTCTCTCACATGGACTCAACACTGTGCGAAATAGCGGTCAAAATAGAAAAACTCACACACACACGTCCAGAACTTTCTCCATTACAGTTCGAATTTGAGGCTGACGAGAGATGTGGATCTCGTTGTAAAATAATGAAATTATGATGATTTTTTCTTCACGTGATATCCGAGTGGCATACGACTCGAAGGTAAAAAGAATTATTTCGCTCAACGTCTTTTCCTTGGTAAACTGCAATTATTTTTACAAGTGTGCAATATCTGCATTTGAAAATATACCATTAAATGTTTAATATATAGCCTACTCATTCAACTGAAGATTACAGGCAATGTATATATTAATTACCCCCTCATCAACTACGAGTGTAATGTTAATACACACCACTATTCCCTAGTGGACATTACTATCACTGATAAGGATAACATTGCATACAAAGCAGCCTAATGTTCCGCTTGGGTCCGTCCTCCTAACCCTGATTGAGGTCTTTTACAAATGGCGTCACCACCAACCTCCCTACGCCACCCGTGGATTTCATGTCCCTAGCTCACCACATCTTTAACCAGACACCCTAACCATCACCTTGGGCGGTAGTTTAGTGAATAACGAGCCTGTTGGAGACATAATTATTTAGTCAGGGTGTCCACACAAAAGGGTACAAGCACTTAAACTGGACCTACCATGAGAACCCAAGGACTGAGTGAGTGAGCAAAGCCATCGATTCACTCAGCCATTCTAGCCTTAAGTGTTGCACCTCCTAACCTTCACTTGAAAGCACTTTGTGGCTAGGAATTTTTCGTTGTATTCTGAGCTACCGTGACGAATGGAAGTATGTATATATGTGTGTGTGTAAGTGTTTGTTGATTTAAGGCTAATTTCAAAGAAGTAACCAACCTCCTCTTCTGCTGCAGCAGTGTTGACGGAATCCATACTCTGGGACAGTGCGTTGCTGCTCTCCATAGTCATCGTGCTGTGGTGTGGTTGTGGTGGTGCTGTTCGCTGTGTGGTGGTACAAGGAGGAGGAGAGGATGAAAAAAAATAGAAGAAATAAAGTCACAGAAACGCAGGGGACGTGTCTCTCTCGCTCCACCCACACACACGGACTGAAGGGAGAACAGCCCCGTCAGCTCAGGTGTGCGGTATGTGACGTCACTTATCCCCGCCCTTCAAGCCCGATGGGGGAAGTGGAGGCTTTGTTTATATTATCCTTCCCATTGTTTCCCCTTATACCTACTCCTTACCTGATACCCATTTCACACGTAAAGTACCCACATACCTCAGTGTGGGTGCCTAGGAAGGTGGATATGTGGGTGGAATTAGTGGGTTGGGAAAGGAATGCAGGGTGTGGGCGGGGTCAGGATGAGGACAGAGGCACTAAACCCCGCCCACTGCCAGGTAGCAGTTAGGGGGGAGGAGGGGGCAGGAGGGGTCACAGGACCACCCTTCGATCCACAGCCCCCTCCCTCCCCTCCCCCCCTATCGCTACGTGGCATACCTGGCCCTTTATGGGGGGGGATGGGGGGGGGGGGCGTTACTCCACCTTGCCACACTACTCCTCCACCGCCACAACAAAGTAGGCT
>JAWZYT010000779.1:20000-92500 GCA_034508575.1 Petrolisthes manimaculis | reverse complement strand
TAAGCATTGTATAATTAAGTTGCCGTGTGTAGTTCAATAACAAGGGTTTGTTTATCTGTGTTATAGGCCTTGGAGTGGGGGGTAGGGGGGGGGGAGCGAGATAATTTCCTGTACACACACACACACACGTCACCAAAACAGTAAACAATTCATCAACTTAATAATAAGATTAGCACTGACTATAAACGCCTATACAATGACACGGTCGAGAAAACACTATATTATAACCCATTCATAACAAAACAAGAACATGAAGGAAAACCCTTCAAAAGCTCCGGCTCTTAATGATTCAAGTGAAATGAGTGAGTGAGTGAGTGAGTGAGTTGAACCCCTTTTAAGAAATGGTCGACCCAAGAAGAATGAGTGAGTGAGTGAGTCAGTTGAAGCATTTTAGAAGTTGTAGCCCCAAGAAGAACAAGAACAAGAACAATAATTACTAAAAATGATAAGACGTCACTAAATCAACACGAAATGAACACCAATTTAACTGATCACTCCAATGTAGGTAATATTATTGAACCGTACCAGTTTAAAGGGTCAGTCAGTAATATATTATGATTCGGATATTAAACTTACATTTATAACTCTTCTTTTCTTTTCAATCCACCGGTCATATATATATACTAGTAAAGAAAAATGTAATATAATTATACTAATATTAATTTCTTGTTTACATTCATCCATTAATAATATTCTCACCTGACACTACGCATATATAGAGAGTGGAAATAATTTATGGTTATAGCTACACACATGTACACATCACCCTTATAGAGTATAGAAATAAGCCTTATAGTTACTTAATGAAGTCAATTGAGGTTTATTTATTCTACACCAGTAAACAACTCACTCCTATTTGTGCCTGAAGGACCGTGTAGCATAAAATCCCCCTTCTCTCTCTCTCTCACTCTGTCTGTCTGTCTGTCTGCCTCTGTCTCTCTCTCTCTCTCTCTCTCTCTCTCTCTAGCAGGGATACAAACCTACACACACTCTCTATGTCCTTGTTGTCTGGAATAGAAGTGATCAGTGTTAATAATAAGTGGTTTGTTTCTTGGCACAGTTTGGAGGAATCGACAGAAACCTTCCAAATAATTCACCTACATAAACATATCTTCTCCTTAATTAAAAAAAAAAGAAAAAAAAATTACTGTTTTTTTTTTTTTTTTCTTTTTGGGTGAATTGGAATGTCTGTGATTCCTCCAAACTGTGCCACGAAACACACAGATCCTTTGTGAGTACTATAGATGGTGTGTGTTTTGTGGCACAGTTAGGAGGAATCAGTAGCCTTCAAAAAAAAAAGAAAAAAGAAAAAAAATAGACAAAAACCTCATCTTAATTAAGGAACTCTGTGTGGTGTAGTCAGAAAATTGGAGGTAAATAAGTCCTTCAAATATTGCCACGAAACACATACACACACACACACACACACACACACACACACACAACACACACACACACACACAACACACACACACACACACACACACACACACACATACACACAACACACACACACACACAACACACACACACACACAACACACACACACACACACACACACACACACACACACAACACACACACACACACACACACACACACACACACACACACACACACACACCTATATAGAAGGAGGTTGTTTCGTGGCATGGTCAGGAGGAATCAGAAGTCTCCAAGGGGATGAAATAATCAATACAGGTAAGGTAGACAGAAATGTACTGAGAATATAAAAAAAAAAATAGAGAGAGAGAGAGAGAGAGGGGAGAGGGGGGGGAGAGATGTTGTAAAGGTGAGAGAGAGAGAGAGAGAGAGAGAGAGAGAGAGAGAGAGAGAGAGAGAGAGAGAGAGAGAGAGACTAGTGGGGGGTTGGGGTTGGGGGGACTTGACTGAAAATGTGCGTATGAGTGAGGGAGAGTGGGAATGATAGGGAGAGTGGATGAAAGTGAAGTGGAAGAGTGAGTGAGTGGAAGGGAAAAGGTAGTGGGAGTAAGGGAGTGAAAGGGAGTGAGAGAGAGGGTTAGGGATGTGAGTGTGAGGGGAGGGAGTAGGGGAGAGGGAGTGAGAGAGAGGGTCAGGGACTGGGAGAGGGAGGAATCAGGGAGTGGGAGAGGGGAGGGAGTGAGAGAGTGAGAGGGGAGTGAGGGAGGAGTGAGGGAGACAGACAGCAAAGAGGGATTTCAATAAAAGCAGCTTATAGAGTTAGCACCTAGGTCATTTCACTGTAGGGCGTGGAAGGTGGGCGTGGACGGTGGGCGTGGAAGGTGGGCGTGAGGGTGGGCGTGGTGTGGTGGGCGTGAGGGTGGGCGTGGTGTGGTGGGCGTGAGGGTGGGCGTGGTGTGGTGGGCGTGAGGGTGGGCGTGAGGGTGGGCGTGGAAGGTGGGCGTGGAGGGTGGGCGTGGTGTGGTGGTATGTGTGTATGTGTGTGGAGGTGGGCGTGGGCGTGGTAGTAGGTATGGAAGGTGGGCGTGTTGTGGTTGTATGTGTGTGTGTGTGTGTGTGTGTGTGTGTGTGTGTGTGTGTGTGTGTGTGTGTGTGTGTGTGAGTAAGTAAAGTGTGTGTTTGAGTAAAGTGTTTGTGTGTGTGTGAGTAAAGTGTTTGTGTGTGTGTGAGTAAAGTGTTTGTGTGTGTGTAAGTGATAGTGTGTGTGAGACAGTAAAGTGGTCGTGTGTGTGTGTGTGTGTGTGTGTGTGTGTGTGTGTGTGTGTGTGTGTGTGTGTGTGTGAAAATACAGTGAAAAGGTGAAGATTTGACCTTACCAAAACAGGTGTGGAAGGTGTGTAGAGTTGACTGTCAGGTGTGGAAGGTGTGTAGAGTTAGCTGACAGGTGTGTAGTGCCCCATCGAAAGACAGAACACATGTAGCAGGTATATAGCAGGTTTGGAACAGGTGTGGAGTCTGTGAGGAATAAATAATAGGTGTGGATAGAGAGGTACATGTGTCAGGTGTGGAACAGATGTGGGTGAGGGAGGGATGAGTTATTAAATACATGTACAGGTGTGTTTCAGGTGTGGCCAAGACAAGGAACAGGTGTGGGGCAGGTGTGGAACAAGTATTAGATAGGTGTGAAATACATGAAATAGGTACAGGTGTGGAACAGGTATATAACAGGTGTGGAACAAGTGTGGGGGAGGTGTGGAACAAGTATTAAATAGGTGTGAAATAGATGAAATAGGTACAGGTGTGGGGTGGAGATACAGGTGTGGGGTGGAGATACAGGTGTGGAGGTATATACAGGTGTGGAATATAACGTGACGCCGTACATTAGAGTTATGGATTTTACCGAGAGCCTGACACACCCTGCATCAGTGTACAGGTGTGTAGCCCAGGTGTGTAATGTAAAGGGGGGGGGGGTCATGTAGGTGTGTAGTTGTTGTTGTGTAATGTGAAAGTGTGGTGTGTAGTGTAGGTGTGTAATATGAAGGTGTGTAGTGTAGGTGTGTAATGTGTAGGTGTGTAATGTAGGTGTGTAATGTTGTAGATGTGTACTAATTTTCCAGATGTGTAGTGTATAGTAGGTGTGTAATATTGTAATTGTGTAATACAGAACTATGTGTTTATGTGTGTATGTATGTTTGTATGTATGTATGTATGTAATATTTTAATTGTGTAATACAGAACTCTATGTGTATGTGTGTATATGTGTATGTATGTATGTTTGTATGTATGTATGTCTGCATGTGTGTAAGAGTTGGTATATCATGTTTGACGTGTGTGTATGTATGTAATCTAGACACATGTGTACAAGTGTTATGCTGAGTTAGGACAGGTGCAAAACTATACATGTGTGTGTGTGTGTGTGTGTGTGTGTGTGTGTGTGTGTGTGTGTGTGTGTGTGTGTGTGTGTAAGTAAGAACAAGTGGTTGGAATGATATATTAATGAAAGGACAGGTGTGTGTGTGTGTGTGAGGGAACAGGTGTTGTTTATAAGGACATGTGTGTGTGTGTGTGTGTGTGATCAGGTGTGTGTATCAGGACAGATGTGTGTGGGTGGACAGGTGTGTGGGTGGACAGGTGTGTGTATGAGGACAGATGTGTGTGTGTGGACAGGTGTGTGGGTGGACAGGTGTGTGAGAGTACAGATGAGTGAGTGAGTGAGTGAGTGAGTGGACAAATGAGTGAGTGAGTGAGTGAGTGAGTGAGTGGCTGGACAGGTGTGTGTGAGTAAGACAGGTGTGTACTGAACCACACAAACACATGTGTGGAAGAAAACATCAATAAGTAGTCCATAAATTATTCAAGTGTTTTGGAGACAAGTTGCTTGGTGAGGAAAGGGAGGTAAGGAGGGAAGGAAGGGAGGTAAGGAGGGAGGGAGGGAAGGGAGGTAAGGAGGGAGAGAAGGAAGGGAGGGAGAGAGGGGAGAAAAGAAGGGAGGGAGGGGGGAAGAATTAAGGGAAAAAGGGAAGAATAGAAGAAAGGTAGAACGAGAGAGAGGGAAGGAAGAAAGGAAGGGAGGGAGGGGGGTGAGGAGGGAAGGAAGGAAGGAAGGAAGGAAGGGAGGGAGGGAAGGAAGGAAGGAAGGGAGAGGTGGAAGAAAGGAAGGAATGGAGGGAGGGAAGGAGAGAGCTAAGTATAAGAGCATATAATTATAGGGGGAGAGGTAAGAGGGAGGGAAGGAGAGAAAAATAAAGTATGTGTGTGTATATGAGAGGAAATATAATAGTTTGTATAATTGCCAATTTTATTTAGGAAAGAAGTAGAAAGAATTCACTACCAAACACTGATATTAAACGAAAACAAACACCCTCTCTCTATCTACCTTCTATCTTCCCTTTCTCTGTCACACACTCTCTTTATTTTTCCTGTTTGTGTGTCTATTTAAGGTGGCTTCTGATTCCTCCTGCCTATATACCATGAAACACACTCCTTCCATATAGATAAGTGTGTGTGTGTGTGTGTGTGTGTGTGTGTGTGTGTGTTTCATGGCAATATATGAAGGACTCATTTACCACCAATTTTCTGACTACATCACAGGGTTCCTTAAGGGGAGAGTATACTTTTGATAGATTGGAGTGCCTTGATTCCTCCAAAGTATGCCAGGAAACAGACCCAGATGGAGAAAAATAATGGTATCCTGTTGCCTGGAATAGTTTGGAGGAATCATAATTTCGAAAAATGTCAAAACCATACCCTCCCCTTAATTAAGTGGGTAAATCTGGAGCAACTGATTCCTCCAACCCATTCCAATGTTTCTATTACAAGCCTTTTATAAAATGGACTCGTTGCCGTAGATAGAGGTAGAACACGATATAGAGACACTGTGTACAGTTGCCAAAAAAGGTATTGCGACAAATCTTGATAGAACTTTAACCATAATAATATCCACAACTATTTGTAGGGACTATAGGCATGTATAACAGAAGGAAATATATATAACTTTCTGTAATAAACACTTATAAATCCCTACAAACAACTATAGACATTAATATATTTAATGTTGTATCAATAGTTGTCGCAATACCTTTTTTGGCAACTGTACTTATGTATACTTATGTATCTTATATGTAAAAGAAAAACCATTGTAAAACGGAATAAACTTCTGAATCTGAATCTGAATTATTATTATTATTATTATTACAAGCACTGGGCTTCGCCCACCACGGCTACGCCGTGGGTGCTTTTGCCTGCGGCACTGCTCGCTCCGCTCGCACCTCACTGCGCTCGGCCCCCTCTCGCCGCTCTCTTTGCTCGCCACATCCCCCGTCGTATTTTAATAAAAAAAAATTTAATAGTTTTTTTAATAATATATATATATATATATATATATATATATATATATATATATATATATATATATATATTTTTTTTTTATTAATTATGTTTTTTTCTAATAATTAACTTTTTATTATTATTATTATTATTATTATTTTTATTTTTTTATTATTATTATTTTTTTATTCGTCGTCGCCGCCGCCGTCCCGCCTCCGCCGCCCCGCCACCGCCGCCACCGCCCCACCGCTGCCGCCCCGCCGCCGCCACCCCCCCCGCCGCCGCCGCCCCGCCGCCGCCGCTACCTTCGTTTTTTAATAAGTAGTTTTTTTTTTTTTTTTTTAATAATGTATTTTTTTTTTATTATTATTATTTTGTAATTAAGTTTTTTTTTTAATTATTTTATTTATTTTTTTTTTTTTTTATTTGTCGTCGCCGCCGCCGCTGCCCCGCCGCCGCCCCCTCCGCTGCCGTCCCACCGCCGCCGCTGCGCCGCCACCGCCCCGCCGTCGCCACCCCACCGCCGCCGTTTTTTTATAATTAGTTTAAAAAAAAAAAATAATAATAATATATATATATATATATATATATATATATATATATATATATATATATATATATATATATTTTTTTTTTTTTGCCGCCCCGCCGCTGCCGCCGCAGCTGCCCCCCCGCCGCCGCAGCTGCCCCCCCGCCGCCGCCGCCCCGCCGCAGCCGCCGTCGCCGCCGCCCCGCCGCCCCCGCCGCTACCTACCACACACATCTTACCTACCTACCCACCCACCGACTACACACCTACTACCTACCTACCCACATCTTTCCTACCACCCACCCACCCACCCACCCACATCTGTTAATACTTATCTCTGCCAAATATAAAGGGCAATGTCTCTTGTATCTCTGGGGAATAGTGAAGATGAAGCATTTTATCTTGGAATCGTTAAAAATTGAAAATAATGATTGAAAAAATGAGCGTTTTTGAACGTTTGGAAAGGTTGCAATTTATAATATACATTGATCATCTGGTTTTGTTTCCTGGTAATACTTTGGAGGAATCATGGCGCTCCAATGTACCAAAAGTATAACATATTAATAATACCTTTTAAAAATTTCCCCAGTCGTATTTCCACCACCATGACCTTATTTCCACCAACTTGACCTTATTTCCACCACCATGACCTTATTTCCACCACCATGACCTTATTTCCACCAACTTGACCTTATTTCCACCAACTTGACCTTATTTCCACCACCATGACCTTATTTCCACCAACTTGACCTTATTTCCACCAACTTGACCTTATTTCCACCAACTTGACCTTATTTCCACCAACTTGACCTTATTTCCACCAACTTGACCTTATTTCCACCACCATGACCTTATTTCCACCACCATGACCTTATTTCCACCAACTTGACCTTATTTCCACCAACTTGACCTTATTTCCACCACCATGACCTTATTTCCACCACCATGACCTTATTTCCACCAACTTGACCTTATTTCCACCACCATGACCTTATTTCCACCACCATGACCTTATTTCCACCAACCTGACCTTATTTCCACCAACCTGACCTTATTTCCACCAACCTGACCTTATTTCCACCAACCTGACCATATTTCCACCAACCTGACCTTATTTCCACCAACGAACTATAGGAAAAATACAAGTGTAGTTGTGTGTGTGTGTGTGTGTTCTATTGGTGTGTGTACTGTGTGTGTGTGTGTGTTCTGTAGGCGTAGCTGTTGTAGCCTATGTACTGTTTGAGTGTGTGTGTCTGTTCTGTGTGTGTGTGTATGTGTGTGAGTGTGTGTGTTCTGTAGGCATATGTACTGTGTGTGTGTATGAATGTGTGTGTGTGTGTGTGTGTATGAGTGTGTGTGTATGAGTGTGTGTGTATGTGTGTGTGTGTATGAGTGTGTGTGTGTGTGTGTGCTTCCTGCCTTACATTGGGTATAATCGACTACCAGCCATCGAACTCTTACATAATTGAAAGGTGCAAGCCCCCTCCCCCCCCCCCACCCCTTCTCTCACACACACTCACTCACACACTCACTAACTCACATGCTATTGCTCATTTCTCTGTCACTCACACTCCCTCACTCACTCTCACACTCCCTTACTCACTCCATCTTTCACACTCCCTCTCCCTTCCTAACTCCTCTCACACTCCCTCTATCACACAGCAGTGTTGCCAACCGTAGTGTAATCGCCCTATACATGTAAGGCATATCAGCCTCATATCCTCAGCGAGCAGCGCCGCAGGCAAAAGCACCCACGGCGCAGCCGTGGTGGGCGAAGCCCAGTGCTTGTTATTATTATTATTATTACACGATATTTTGTTCATTTTCATTATTATATCTTTGTACAGTTCAACATTATTCATTTTTTATTTCCCTCACTCATGTTTTAATTGTTTTGCTCTGAATATGTGATGACGAGAGAGAGAGAGAGAGAGACTTTAGTACCCCCGGCTGTCAATAGATGGCGTGAACTGTCCGTTGCCAATAATAAAGGTGAAGGAGAGAATCTTATTTATTTAGATATTTCTTCACTCCATTCCTCTATCTACCACCACCACCACCACTACCACTACTACCACTCCCAGTTATTCCTTTACCCCCCTCGCTTTCCCACCTACCCCCTACCTCCCTCCCTTCCTTCTCTATCCTCCCCACTCACCCTCACTTATTTCTTTACCCCATCCTTCCCTCCCTCACCCATTCCCTCCCTTCCTTCTCTGTCCTTCACCCTCACACCCACTTATTTCTTTACCCCATTCCTCTCTTCCCTTCCTCCTCTATCCTTACCCTCTCCTTCCCTCACTCCCCCCTCTACCTCCTCCCCCTTGTACCGAATCTAATGACAGTGGGGGGGAGGGGGCAGAGAGAAGGGGGGGGGGGGTTAGGAAACACAGTCAGTAGTGATGTCTTAAGTAGTGCCAAATTACCTTCCTCACACACACACACACACACACACACACACACACAAAGTTACTCTCATTAAACCCAGCAGCCTTCAAAACTTCACTACATGTTTTTTTTTTACTTCCTTCGTTTATTTTTTTTCGCCTTTTTTCGCTGGTTATTTTTTTTTTAGCCTTTTTTTCCTAGTCAAAATTGTTGCGCCTTTTTTCCCTAGTTTAATTGTTTTCGCGCCTTATTTTCCGCCTTTTAATTATTTCACTATGGTCTAATTATTTGTCCGATATTATAACGTGTAGTTTTTCCTTCTCCAATATTTGTTTTTGCTCCATTTTTATCCCTTCATAATTTCCACCTCCAATATCAAATAAGTTTCTCTAGTCTATAAATAAATACTTTCTTTCCATTATTTATATTTATTTCCAAGCAATATTTTCCCCCTTGTGTAGTGTATTATTCCCCTATAATTTCCACATCTTTCCCCTCCCTCTATTTTTCCCCTCCATTTCCCATTCGACATTTACAGAGACTGAGTTATATATAATTTTTTTTTTTGTTATTCCTACTAGCTGTTTGGGTCGATAATTCAATAATCACAAACTTATGGTATAATATGTGGTGTAACATTTAAAACTTTGACAATAATAATCACAAAACTCACAGTATAATGTGAATATTTTATAACTGTTCCCCGTATGAGAGAGAGAGAGAGAGAGAGAGAGAGAGAGAGAGAGAGAGAGAGAGGAGAGTATAGGGTATGAGGAGAGAGAGTAGGGTAAAGTGTAAGGGAAGAGAGTAGGGTATAAGGAAAGAGAGTAGGATATATGAGAAGAGAGTAGGGTATAAGGGAAGAGTGTAGGGTATGAGAAAAGTAAGGTATGAGGAACGAGAGTAGAGTATAAGGAAAGAGAGTAGAGTATAAGGAAATAGAATAGAGTATAGTATAAGGAAAGAGAATAGAGTATAGTATAAGGAAAGAGAGTAAAGGTATAATATAGGGGAAGAGAGTATAATACACCTATATACAATGCCTTCCATCTGAGTTGGATACTGGTGGTGCATGGTGTGGATAGAAGGATGGATGTTGTATAGATTCTTGTGGCCTTTAAGCGACATGAATAGTTGAAAAATGCCACTTGTCAATATTTCACGAGAGTCCCGAACCAAGCAGCTCTCTCACGGGGTCGATAAATCATTAAACTTCACCTCTCCTGCGCTGCGGAAAATGTCAGTCAGTCTACTACTAGGCTAGCTGCTCTACCATGCACTACCTCAATCACTCTCCTTCCTGCCTGCTAAGTAACATACATTAAATTTTATTACACTTTATTTCCTTCGTTCCCGCCATTTTTCCGTTCTTTAAGTTCCCGCCAAAAATGTTTCGCGGGCTTTTTGTGTTTTGCCCCGTTTATGAATATGCGCAAGTTTCCCGCCCTTTCTCTTTCTCTTGACTCCCCAGACTCCAATCATAGAAAACGAATTCCCATGACTTTCCCGCCCAAATCTATCCTTGCGTCGAGGAAGAAAGAGAAGGAAACTTTTGATTTTTGCTGTATATTTCATTCCTCCTTTCAATCTTTCCTTATTTTTTTTTATACGAAGGTATGTTAAATTTTCTCTCTTATGTAGCCTAGTCTGGTTTTCGCTTTCAGTTACTTTCCATACTTTAAAATTCCCAAGCAGACAGTCACAAGCAAATTGCCCAAGCCAGACTTTACTGCCAAAATTTACACGGGAACCAAAAATCGTAAACTTATATTATAAGATGACTCGATTCACTCTCTCTCTCTCTGGAGCCAAAATCGTGAACTTATATGACTCGATTCTCTCTCTGTCTCTCTCTCTCTCTCTCTCTCTCTCTCTCTCTCTCTCTCTCTCTCTCTCTGGAGCCAAAAATCGTGAACTTAGCAGGCTTGATCACCCCCCCCCCCTTCTCTCTCTCGTCTACCAATGAGAGGGTGATCACTGATGCTGACTGACCTTTATGGCGTCTGACCAATGAGAGGAGAGAGCCGTTGAAAAGGTTGTATTCCTGACGTCACCATCACCGTCTGTCACGTATTTCCTCCGTTCTTCGTCCATCATCATATCCTCCTCCGATCAAGAGCTAATCATTTTTGCCTCATGAAACGGATTGGAGGAAGTAAGAATTAATAAGCCTTAGATTGGACACACACTCACACACTCACGCACACACGCACGCACGCAATAATCGACCAGTATGAATGATATATATGTAATAATAAAAAATAGGAGTAGGCAATATATATATAGAACAGGCTGTTGAATAATAGTGTTTATACAACGCAGTGTTATGTAATGTTAATTCTTACTATATAAAGCAGCCACTCTCAATCATACTGTTATATATTTACTCTCATTCTGTTTGTTATTCAAGCTATTATCCCATCTGATATTCCATCTGTAATTCCATCTGTCATTCCGTCTGTCATTCCATCTCTTAACCCAATCTGTCATTCCATCTCTTAATCCATCTATCATTCCATCTCTTAACCAATCTACCATACCATCTGTCATTCCATCTCTTAACCAATCTGTCTGTCATACATACGGTACCATCTCTTAACCAATCTCTCATTCCATCTGTCATTCTACCTCTTATCCCATCTGTCATTCCATCTCTTAATCCATCTGTCATTCCATCTGTCATTTATTCCATCTCTTAACCCAATCTCTCATTCCATCTGTCATCCCATCTCTTATTTATACCATCTATTTTCCCTCTCCTGTCCTACCCTACTTCACTATAACTGATACATCGACCTACACACACACACACACATACACATACACACACACACACATACAGACACACACACACACGCGAACACACTGACCACACCACGTAAGGTAAACATGTATATAGGTTATCAATCAATTATATATAGATTCTTATTTTCTTTTTTTTCTATTTTTATACATGTTATTTGGTTATCAATCTTTATTTCATTTCTCTTAATCAATATATTTTGGTTAGACAGATAGATAGATAGATAGATAAACAGATAGACATACATACATACATACAGACAAACAAACTCAAAGGCATTACAAAGAAAGGAGATAGAAAGGAAGGATAGAGAGAGAAAGAGGGAACAAAAGGGAGTGGGAAAGAGAGAAAGGGTACAAAGGAAGTGAGTGTATGTGTGTGTGTGAGTGAGTGATTGAGTGAGTTTGGTAGAGTACACATGAGTGGTGTGTGTGAGTGTGTGAAGAGAAGGAGGAGGGAGGTGGAGGTGGAGGGAGGTGGAGGAGGAGGGAGGTGGAGGTGAATGCACTTACAACATCTCTGAATAACACACACCATTACTACCAAAAGCATAAAATAGATAAAGATGTGTAAATAAAATAACATGATAATAATGATAATAATAATAATAATAATAAAGTATATACTCAAACAATCCTCTCTCTCTCTCTCGCTCAGCTAACCTTCCTATTTTATCCGTCAGTTCTCTCTCTCTCTCTCTCTCTCTCTCTCTCTCTCTCTCTCTCTCTGCACGTATTCTACTACTACTACTATCTCTCTACCACAAATACTACTGTTAATACAACCACTACCTCTCTCTACCAACACCACTACAACTACTCCTACAGCTACTACTACTACTACTTTTTCTCTATTACTACCACCACTACCTCTCTCTACCACTACTACTACTTTCTCTACCACTACAACTAGCTACTACTACTTCTACTACTACTACTACTACTATGTTCGTGTGTCTTTTCCTTCGTATATTATGTAAACTTATTGACGTTACCTTACCACCGTCCTAGCTCTCTGTCCTGTTTTTCCGTTCGTTCTTTGTTCGTTCTTTGTTCGGTTTTGGTAGGTTTTGATCTATATTTGTTCGGTCTTGTTTCGGCTTTGTTCGGTCTTGCTTCGGTTTTGGTCGGTTATAATAATAATAATAATAATAATAATAATAATAATAATAATAATGGTGGTGGTGGTCTGTTTAATTAAGTATAATTTGAAGGAATCAACTGAAACCTTACAAAAATCACTGTGGGGGTGGACTGATCATATATGAATGAATGTAGCTTTATAATAATTACCAAAGCTTACCTTGCTGGAAATATGTAATCTCGTTGGTTGGCTGCAGCGAGTTACCCAGAGTTAATCCCTGTATCCTTCCCTCCAACACAATAAATTTATTTCTGGGTTCGTCCTGCTATATATGTATGATTATAGAGCATGCAATAATGGTCAATTACAACACAAAATGACAATTTTCTCTATTTATTAATAAATTCCAAGCCAACAAAATGAATAATTAAATTCAATCAAAGAAAATCACACACACACACTTCCGTTCACAGTAACTATCAATAAAAATATTACTTACTCTTCGTCGCTCCTCTCTACACGTGCTTCCCTCAGTCGCTCGTAGTCCACGTGGACAGTAATATTACTTTACTTTAATATACTTATCACGAGCTAGCACTTCCCCTCGTACACACAGAAGACGGTAATTACGTTATCGTAATAGTAATGGAAATCAAGCAACCCAGTTGGTATATTTCAATGTCAATTTCACACTCGTTTACTGTCCCTCGTACACACACACACACTCGTAAATTCCTGCCAGCCCTCTCCTCACCTATAAAATGACACCTTACTGATTCTCGTCTAGCGAATGAATAGTGAGTTAATTAACAATAAGTCTTGTGAAAAAGTAATTAAACAATCTCGACGTTACGTTAAAACTATAGGCCCCTAGGCAAAGCAACGAGGGCTGGATACGAGGTGTGTTCTTCGTCGAGTGTCTAGCTACCAACTAAAAATATTTCTCAAAATCAGGACAAGGGTGGTGGAGGTTAATTACCCTTCTGACTCCTCCCCATTTAACCTTTTTTCTACCTGGCCCAACTGTCGGCCATGCTTGTCCTCCCTCTCATGTGTTCGCATAGCCTAGTCCTTGACTACGTTTACATATGTCACTCACACTTTAGTTATACATGCAAATCACTTTTCCCATAACATGCAACTGCTTGCAAATGATTCCCTTCCACTTCAAAATCAATTTTAATAAGTAATAGATGCCCCCATAGCATAGTTATTAATGCAAAAATTGTAGCAATACCTCCAGACACGGGATGGAGTGAGTGGGTACTCGACCTCACCTGACCTGACATGACCTTCCTTAATTACCAGGTACCAGCACTCCTATATTTCAAAATTCTCTGTCTCTGTCTTCCTGACTTGACTGAATGGAAATTCCCATACACGTGGTGTCCCTTTGTTAATAAATATATAATATTTAGCATCCTACTACTTACGTACGTTACGTTATGACCACGGATCAAACCGTGACATTCGCACACACAGAAGAGACATTGCTCTATGCAATGTTTAATAAAATAATGAAGTGGTAATGACGTCTTTGCATGTATAACTATTACAATAATAACTCACTCACACTTCACTCATTCTTGTATGTGTCATGACTTAATACCAGTTAAGTGTTTATTTTTGCCAATGAGTGAAAAACTCCTAACAGTTACTTTAACTTTAAAATCTAAGGAGAAACTCCGTGGCAAGAATAATTATACCTGGTAATGTCTAGTACCAATAGTACACATTTAAACACTATATAAGTGTGGTGTATGTAATACATTGTGTCATTGTTACATAATATGTAATAATAAAAATGCAAAAAAAATTATTCTGGAGACCATCCAACTGCCATCAATTCCTGTAAGGCAATATATATATTAATTAATCATCCAAGACTCGAGTCAGGGATAACCGCTGGAACCCAAGTCTTGGAAGACCCAATGCAATATCCAAACATCAGACCGAGGTGAACCCCAAATCTGAGTTTGGATAAAGGTTTTGTGCTCGTTGCACTCGAAGATAACAATAAAACGAGTAATTTAATCCTAACTATAACCCATAATCAGTTACTCGCTCGATTTTCCTCAGGCAACCGTGACATAAGGTCTGCCCCAACGCTAGCACTTCCCTTTAAACCACCGATGGTCCCCGTGAACACGTAACCCTTCATCCTTCTCACCCTGACGAGCTTCAGTCGTCTGCTGGGTATATCCTTCTCCACCCTCGGGAGTTTCTCCAGCAGCGCTAGCCGTAGCTGCCGTACCTACAGCTGGATACTGTGGTTCACTATACGTATATGTAGCAGCAGCCGATCGCTGATAATAACCCTTATTACCACCGTGGTTATTATTATAACTCTTCCCGTTACTTCTCCCCTGATAACGGTACTGACTTGACTGCTGAGAATAATAATTATTGCCTTGTTTCTTGGCGTGATTAAAGAGAGGATTAGGTTGTTGACGTACAACCTGACTCTGCTGCTGTGAATAATCATTATTACTCGATTTATTATATGAACCAGCAGAGTCTTGGGAAGGCTTATTTAACTGAGTTAAATTCTCACACGACTGAACCCGCGTGTGGTAACCGTATGCGGTAAAATGTGCATCCGACATTTCCACCATTTCCTTGAGGCAATTAATCTTATGGGTTTTAATCTGGGCCGACAATTCTGGAGGACACGACTTCTCCAGTTGCGTGCGAAGCAACAAATCCTTTATCCCCTCCAACGTCTTGGGTGTTTCGGCCTTATCGAACCACTGATCCAGGTGGCTAGCGAGACGTGCACTAAACTGTGCAACGGTCTCTTTATCTTGCAAGGAAGCACTCAAAAACTGCTTCCGTGCATCATCGACCGTCACCCCATATGCTTGTAACAGAGCTTTTTTCATGCTCGCATAATTCCTGGTGTCAGGATCGAGTCGGTAGAGGATACTGAGGGCTTTACCATCGAACAGGTTAAGGAACTCTATTTTCTTTACGTCATCACCAAAGACATACGTGTCTGCAAGCATCTCGAATCGCTCAATAAACGGTTCAATTTCGTCTCCCTCTACATACTTCGCCAGTTGTAATCTCGGAGTTACTGTAGTCGAGCTTGCAATACTGCTTTGACTACCATTCACCTGTGCTTGCAGTTCCGCCATTTTCTGTTCGTGTGCCCATCTTTCTCTCTCATGCTCTCTCTCTCTCTCTTCCTTTTCTGCCTCTCTCTGTTCCTTTTCAGCCTCTCTCTGACTCAACCTTTCGAGCCTGTCTTCCTCTTGACGACGCTCTACGTACTGTCGAATCTCGACAATATCTGTATATCCCAAGCTTCGGGCTTCCTCCATCAATTCCGCTACGGTATACATATTAAAATATTTTCTATTGTTTCCTTTGCCTTAATTCCTGGACAACCGTAATCTATCTACTCGTGAAGGTGTGCGCGTGTGTGACTGGAATTAATACAAAGAGCAGGTCCCTGTTCGGGCGCCAATTATGTGGGGGTGGACTGATCATATATGAATGAATGTAGCTTTATAATAATTACCAAAGCTTACCTTGCTGGAAATATGTAATCTCGTTGGTTGGCTGCAGCGAGTTACCCAGAGTTAATCCCTGTATCCTTCCCTCCAACACAATAAATTTATTTCTGGGTTCGTCCTGCTATATATGTATGATTATAGAGCATGCAATAATGGTCAATTACAACACAAAATGACAATTTTCTCTATTTATTAATAAATTCCAAGCCAACAAAATGAATAATTAAATTCAATCAAAGAAAATCACACACACACACTTCCGTTCACAGTAACTATCAATAAAAATATTACTTACTCTTCGTCGCTCCTCTCTACACGTGCTTCCCTCAGTCGCTCGTAGTCCACGTGGACAGTAATATTACTTTACTTTAATATACTTATCACGAGCTAGCACTTCCCCTCGTACACACAGAAGACGGTAATTACGTTATCGTAATAGTAATGGAAATCAAGCAACCCAGTTGGTATATTTCAATGTCAATTTCACACTCGTTTACTGTCCCTCGTACACACACACACACTCGTAAATTCCTGCCAGCCCTCTCCTCACCTATAAAATGACACCTTACTGATTCTCGTCTAGCGAATGAATAGTGAGTTAATTAACAATAAGTCTTGTGAAAAAGTAATTAAACAATCTCGACGTTACGTTAAAACTATAGGCCCCTAGGCAAAGCAACGAGGGCTGGATACGAGGTGTGTTCTTCGTCGAGTGTCTAGCTACCAACTAAAAATATTTCTCAAAATCAGGACAAGGGTGGTGGAGGTTAATTACCCTTCTGACTCCTCCCCATTTAACCTTTTTTCTACCTGGCCCAACTGTCGGCCATGCTTGTCCTCCCTCTCATGTGTTCGCATAGCCTAGTCCTTGACTACGTTTACATATGTCACTCACACTTTAGTTATACATGCAAATCACTTTTCCCATAACATGCAACTGCTTGCAAATGATTCCCTTCCACTTCAAAATCAATTTTAATAAGTAATAGATGCCCCCATAGCATAGTTATTAATGCAAAAATTGTAGCAATACCTCCAGACACGGGATGGAGTGAGTGGGTACTCGACCTCACCTGACCTGACATGACCTTCCTTAATTACCAGGTACCAGCACTCCTATATTTCAAAATTCTCTGTCTCTGTCTTCCTGACTTGACTGAATGGAAATTCCCATACACGTGGTGTCCCTTTGTTAATAAATATATAATATTTAGCATCCTACTACTTACGTACGTTACGTTATGACCACGGATCAAACCGTGACAATCACCAATGATAAAAGAATCTGGAGGGAAATAATTCAAGGCAATATATGATTCCTCCTAAGTATATAATAATAATTATGGATGCGTTTTATGGTTTGTTTGGAGGATTTAGAAGGCCTCAAATTTACTGTCAGTAGGATAACTATAGTTCTTCCTGTGTTGTTGTTTTGGTAAATAAGGATCGAGTAACTTCATGATTCCTCTAATAAATTATTCCAGGCAATAACAGACTATATAGCCTACCATTATAGCCTATTATTTTATTCGTCTGATATCGTACAGTACGTGTTTCATGGCATATTTTGGAGGAATCAGGAGGACACTCTAATGTAGGCTACCAAAAATGTATTATCTAATTAATTTAATGTACAGTACATCATGTAGGGAAAGAAAAAAAGTTTGGCTATGTAGCCTAGAGACTCTAATGTAGCCTACAGACGACAAAAAAAACTATTGTAATCCCTATGGATAATATTGCATTTAATTTCAATGTATGGGTGGTTCCAATACTTTTTTTAGCCCACTGTAGGTCACAGCTATCCTTCGATAATACACATAACACTATCAATACATACATTTAATAACTTGTTGGCATTTAACAGCATGAGTAAAGTCTCGACAAGTAGCATTATGCTCACTACCGCCGGGGTGCCTAAGGTTGGTTGCCATGACGACCGGTTTGTTTATCTCCTCCTGCTGCCGGCCAACCTAATCCATTATTGACACTTCAAATATCACCAATACCTCCTGATACTTCCTTCATGCTTCCTGGAATCAACACCTACATCACCACTAACGCTTTTCCTCTGTTCTGGGGGTAATAATATATAGCAAAATTGTACGATCGGTAGCTAAACCTATTAAGAATTAAAAAAACAACAACTGCTGGTGAATATTTCATTAGGCTCGTTGTGCCAGACCCAGAGTTTCATACGCGCTTAAATATTTAAATAAAACAGCAACAAATAAGACATCGTGTGAGAAATAATAAGTTACTTTATTTTAGAGAAGGAATATTAGTGTGTTTCATATAATTATATACTGCTGGAGTAGCCTGCATGTGTGTGTGTGTGTGTATACAGATTACAGAACTAAAGGTGTGGGCAGACTATATAATAAAACCTATGCATGTGTGTGTGGTGTGTGTGTGTGTGTGTGTGTGTGTAGTACATACCTAAAGGTAAAGTATAGTGTAGTGTGGAGAAACATTCCATGTTGTCGTTAGTTGTTGAAGGAAATCAATGTCTTCGGTGATTTCATGTCTATTGATTATTGGAGACTTAGCTATAGCTAGCTAGTGGTCCTTCACACACACACACACACATACATACATGGGTTATCGTAAGCTTTACACACACACACACACACACATGTATGAGTTATGGTAAGGTATGCATGTCATGTATTCCGTATAAGTACACGCTAGAGACAATAAGCACATTACACACATAGCCTATACAAGTGAGGTATGTACAGTTAGACACAAAAAACACATGGACACACTTCAAATAGCAAGGGCCCATTACCAAGCATAGAATAACACGTACAGTACACCTCTCCACAAATACAACTTAACGTCTCATATTCAAGAACATTGATGGTGTATACGATGGCTCCATAGAATAAAAAATAGAGCCGTCGTACCGATACCATGCCATTTCAAGTGTATCTGTTTCATGTGTCTGGATCTGTACAGCCACAGTCAAATATCCACCCACATTTTCCTTCCATCGTATAGTAAATATTTTTGTAATAAAAATCAAACAGGTGAATGATTTTACAGCACCTCATAATAATAATAATAATTGAGGTGTTGAGTTAATTAAGGGAAGGTGTTGTTGTAAGAATAGATTTCAATATGATAATGATGATTTTTTGCACGATGGAAGGAATGAAGGTGTATATATATGTGTGGTTGGTTATTTGATTGTGACTGTACATGAAGGGTTGTATTGTATTGGGTGTGTGTATTTACTTCTTTATTTACTTTAGTAGAGAGTAGAAACTTTTATTTTCACTTTAATGTATTTACTTTAGTACTTTATTAAACTAATTATGTATGTACCGTTACAAAGCTGAAACCTCATCATTATCAAGCAAAAAATAAACAACTTCAGCGAATCAACAAGAGTCACAAGACTTTTATTGATAAGAATAAAAACATATTATTATTAGCAGCAGCACACAAATATACAACAACAGGATTTAATTAACCCAGAAAAGCCATCATACGTTATTAGAAAGGTAATAATGATGATAATTATTTTATTTATTATTTGTGTTATTTATTTATTATCAGCTGATCCCTGACATTTTATTGACGTGTGATAAGAGGCTGTCTATCACTAATATTATCTTGGTGTGTGTGTGTTTGTGTGTTCTTACCTATTTGTAATTTTGTAGCTCGTAATGTCCCTTATTTTTAAACCCAATTATCATATTTTTCTTTAATTAAAGTTACTGTACAGTATATATATTTTTGGCTTCTGGTAATTTGTTCCATTTGTCTAGTACTGTACTCTTTGGAAAACTATATTTCTGGTGTGTGTGTGTGTGTGTGAGAGAGAGAGAGAGAGAGAGAGAGAGAGAGAGAGAGAGAGAGAGAGATGGTATATATTGAAAGACTTACCGTTATTGCATACGGTTATTCTACCTTCATTACCCACTTATTTAGACCATTCTAAGACTATTTTCTTCTATGGCATTTTTTCCGCAAATGCCCCATTTCTAAGATTGGGTATTTTGAAATTAGCCTGACCTAACCTAACCTTACCTAATGTAACCTAGACCACAGTAGACTACTGGGACCTAACCTGGGCAAACTACTGTGAAATAACTGTGGTAAAGTACAGGAAATGACAGGGGCAAACTACTGGAACCTAGCTGGATCTAGCAACACTGCTGCAAAACGTTAATTCTTTCATAAATACCAGAGAGGTTAGGTGAATATTATTAGTAAACTGAAACGCATCCTTCCATGTGTATATGTAAATATTAATTTATGCGTTTATTTATTCTTTCTTTGACTATCTATCTATCTATAGCTCCAACGCCTCGTTCCCTCCGGGAACTCCCTCCAAGGGTGTGGCCATGGCAGAAGTGTCTCCAGTTTTCCCTGTTCCAACACTCCCTCCTTACTTCTTCAAAACCTCCTCTGTCCCTCATGTTTCTCTCCTTTACATATTATAATCTTCCACTCTGTTCTGCCATCTAACTGGTGGTCAGCCTGTTACATCAGCAGGTGCCCCACTTTCTTTACAAACTCCTCACCTTGCATTCTCTCTACATGTCCAAACCACCTCAATGTATTACGCTTCACTCTCTCAACCACTCCACACTCAATACCAATTGCCTTCTCACTCATACCACATCTCTCGTACACACTTTCATTTCTTTCTCCATCTCACTTTGCAAGGAAAAGTTTAATATAATTCTTGTTGTTCCAGTTTGCTTGGTGTTCCAACAGTTGTCAACCCAAGAGAACTCAAGATGTCAAGGAGAAACTTACTTCTACTGTCCAACTCAACGATTCATGGCAGTGGATATTTAGAGTGGGCTGCCCAGGAAATAAAAGACTTCCTTACGAGGTGTGTGTGTTGTGTATATTGTTTCACCAGTTACAAGTATGTTTGGTGTCAATGGTGTGGGTTGAGAATTTGACTTTTTCTTATATATTCCCATATAGCCTACACTACTTTATGTTGAAAAGAGTTACAGTACAGTTCCTACTTGTGCTAAGTCTCAACTTACTAAAACTAGTCTACAGTACAGTATTCAGATTGGGATAATTGCACATTTCAATATGTGAAATACCCTCCTGTATAATGCAGGTACTGGTAATAGTTTATGTACAAACACCCAAATTAACTCGTCTTCTCCCAATGTTATTGCAGCAAGAACGTGAAGACAGTGCTGTTTGTTCCATATGCTCTACGTGATATGGACAACTATACAGAGACTGCACGTAAGAAGTTCACATCCTGGGGTAAGTTGGTGATGTTGATTGGAATCCTGATATATTCGAGGCTTCACCAATATCAACTTATGACATTTACACACATTACTGTACTGAACCATAACTTGATAGAAGCTGTGGTCAGTTTTCCTGTATAGATTTACTGTATGTGAGTCATAAGGGAAGTGTGGAAAGGTTAGGATTTCAAATATTTACAGTGTATATGAGTTTTTGGGATAGGGTGGGAAAGTCTTAGGTTTAAGGAATTATGCGAGTTCTTACAGTAGTGTGAGAAGGTTAGTGGTATAGGAATTTACAGTATGTCAATCATCAAGCTATATATAACAAGGGGGTCAGTGATCTGTTTCATCTATCTATCTAAAGCTCTGGTGCCTTGCTTTCTCTAGGAACTCCTCCAAGGGGCTGACCGTGACAGAAGTGTCTCCTGTAATCCCTGTTCTATCACTCCCTCTGCATCTCACATTTTCCCTCCCTTATGTACTCCCATCTGGATTACTGCTCTAACCTGTTTGTTAAGATAGGAAATAAACATTTGTATTTTTGTAGAGAAATAAGAGTAACTTATGTACACTGTATTTCAGGATATGAGCTAAGCAGCATACACCAGGCTTCAGATCCAGTGGTAGCAGTGGAGGGAGCTGAGGCCATCTTCATTGGTGGGGGTAACTCATTCCAGCTTCTGAAGGCTCTCTATGACAACAAACTCATCCAGCCCATCAGAAAACGTGTCCTACAGGTCTGTATCACTTGTGTGTGTAGTTTATCTTGGTACCGTATATTGTATAGTACTATATCTTTGTTGTTGTTGTTTATGGCCTCCTGCCCCGCAGACCTCTGGTACACTCTGGTCGCAGTGAATAACAAATTAAAATAAAGTAAAGGAGAGGCTGTATGTCCCTATATGCCTGGACTACCGAAGCACATCACAGGGAGATGGGATCAGAGCTTACTGAACCAGGGAGTGTGGGGGCCTCTGACTGCCAGGGAGATTGACTGGAAGGTGTTTGATCCCACAGCCAGTGTTGTGGGCCCAAGTCCAAGTTACCACAAGAGCTACATGTGGGGCTGCACCTTTCATGAGACCAGCTCATGCAAAGGGATAATGCACCCCTGTGTACTGGCGTTCCGCACAATAGCGCAGATCTCGTCAAATCCACTATAAAGTGGCCAGATCCTATGACAATCTTTATTCTAGCCCTGTAGGGGATGGCTAGTATTCACAGAGAATAAAGTCAACCCCCCTTGGCAACTATAGTATTGTGTTGGGTGGGTCATTATAGTTTTTGATGGTAAAAATTTACAATAGCACCTCCAAGTTTTTTTTTTTTTTTTTTTTTTTTTGTGTGTGAAATGTTTTACAGCCACTCTAACCAACTTGCCCTGACCTAACCTAACCTAACCTAGACCTAACCTTAACAACCTTCAGTCCTAACCCAGACAACCTTCGGTCCTAACCTTAACAACCTTCGGTCCTAACCCTAACAACCTTCGGTCCTAACCCTAACAACCTTCTAGAACATCAGCGCGCGGTGCATACATGAAATTTTAGATTGTGACGAAACCAAATACGAGCACCAACTTAAAATCCTTTATGACGGTATTGTACAGTATATATAATTAACTATTATGTTTCCATATTGACATTAAAATGTATTTGGAGGCGTGCTTATAAACTTATACCTTTTTGATACAGTACTGTACAATACACTGCTGGGTATATTTCACCAGAAATAATAATAAAACCTTTGAAGCATATTATTGTACTTTGTGGAACATTAGATAAAGTGTGATTTGTTAATGAGTTACCAACCTCCTTATACTTGTACAGTACTTCCTTTAGATTCAAGAATTTTGATACTGTACGTGTATATTGTTGGCAGCTGTACAATACATATGGAAGGAATTTTTCTTGTATCATATATTAGAGATGGATGTCATGAAAATAATATGATGATATGATGACAACACTTTTTCATCATCAGCAACAATACTTTATTTCCCATTTTTTGGAATAGGCAGGGATGTATAGATCAGATGTAGAGTTTTACACAGAAATAATATGTATCATACAGTATATATTTATTAATTTATTTTATTTTCAGGATGGCATGCCGTATATAGGGAGCAGTGCAGGTTCAAATGTGGCCACAGTCTCTATCAATACCACAAATGACATGCCCATCGTATACCCTCCTTCTTTCTCTGCCCTCAATCTCTTACCCTTCAACATCAACCCACACTACATTGATGCAGACCCAAACAGCAAGCACATGGGGGTGAGTGGGAGGTGGTTGATGGGGATGGGAGGTACAGAAGGACCTTTTCTTTTAACACTCTTTTCATTATTAAATGTTTAAGCTATACAGCCATCCTAAAGAAGGATTAAGGATCAGGTAGTCTGTGGTCTCAGACACTTCTTTCTCTTTCCAGTCTGTTGGTAAACTTCTGAATACTGTAGAGCACTGACTTAATGTTTATTTTGCCATCTGAAGTAAATAATTGTTGGCAGAATTCAGAGGCATTTTAGAAAACTGACTTATTGATAAATACTGTTTCATGGCATAGTTTTAATTCCATCATCTTCACCTTCCACGGTAGGAGACGAGGGAGGAACGTATCCGTCAGTACCATGAGATCCCTGGTACCCCTCCTGTATTAGGTTTGAGGGAAGGGGGCCTGGTGAAGGTGGAGGACAACTCAGCAAAGATATTGGGGAAACACCAGGCCAGGATCTTCTTCCCGTATGTATCATTAAAAGCAATATCTTCTTATTAATACCTCTTAACTGGTTTACTTGTTTTTCCTATGTTATATCATTGACTTGATATGTATAATTCTTGTTGTGTTTGTGTACCTATACAGTATTATTTCATATAAAGGGTAAGCTTTAGTTATTTCAGTCTCTGTATAGTAAGAAATCATTCCATAACAGTGATCTGCTATTGGTAAGATGCATGATTATTTTTGGAACAAAGTGTTTGGTAAAAATTTACGTCATGATATGAAAAATGCAGTAGCCTCTGTAAATCATCAATGGGAGGAGCTGATGACAAAGGTTTGTTTCCTTTAGGCCATTGGGTTCATAATGACATAATCTGGAAGTTACAACAATGACCAAAAGAACAAAATAAATAAAGAAATAATGAGCAATAGTTCATGATAATGTCTAGTCATGCGAGTTTAGTTGTGCAGGACTGGATCATTCTATAAGAGTGAATATTGTTTGTATTTCAGAGGTCAGCAGCCAGTGGAACATCCCTTAGGTACAGATGTGTCCTTTCTACTGAAGTAATGAGGTACTGTATGAGGAGGATCACTGGTTTTCTGTACACATGTACAGTTGAGGAACAAAGTATCTGGACACCGTTGACGACTTCTGGTATCAATGTCAGTGATAAACATGTTAGGAATAGATAACATATATTCATTACTACATAATGATAACTGATATTGGGTGATGTCGATCAACCACAGACACCGAAATAAAAGTTATCCTTCAATTCATAAATACTTTCTTTCATTGATGTTTTTACTTTTGTGGATGTTGCCAGAAGCCACCAACAGTGTTCAGATACATTATTCCCCAACTGTACATTGTACTGTAAACAATTATATAATATAGTTTTTGAATTTTTGTGAACATTTTTAAGGCATGTTATATTTTTATGTGGTGAAATGCAGGTTTTATGATGAAATCAGAACATTAAAATGTACCGGGTACTTGGATTTGTCAGGAGAGTAAAAGTGTGCTTTGAATCGTGGTCATTGTGAGCTGGCTACCCATCCTACAGATGTCATTTTAGTCTTCACATGTACATTCAGAGACAATTAAAGGTTTGTACTTCAATATCCTATATAATTAATTCATGAGGCTTTAGTGGTTTACACGCTATTAGATGGCAAATGTTTGTTTACGTATTGCAGTACAGAGGTGGCAGGCTCAAACATGCCCGTGGTTCAAGGGTGGCAGTATGGTATGGTATGAAAAATATACTAATTCCACTCTTAACAATATTTTACCATAATTTCGTATCATACCCAAAGAACCGTACTGTACTGGTGTGATACTGTATAATAAAGAGTTTGTACCACTGCCATAATTACGTGTCCAAAATTAATCAGTTATATGAATTTTCTTTGCAAGCAATTCCTTGTCCAGATTCAGTTCCTATAATTGTGTTTTTTGTTTTGTTATTTGTGGATATCACTGTAAATATATTAAGTGTGTGTGTTTGGAATAGAGAGAGAGATACTGAGAGTCTGATAGAAACAATAATATTTTTGTCTTCAGAACGGACTTGCCAATGTATTACTTTCTGTCACTTACCTGTTACCAGGGGTGAAGGATGCACAATGTTATTAGGTATACAAAATGATAATTTAATGGTAAATTAGAACTACAACTTTTTTTCTTTTTTTTTCCCATGTCCTCAAATGAGCTGTAGGCTGGCCTGACAGTCACTGAAGGGCTGGTTACAATCAACCACTCTAGTACAGCTCCCGTCTGCTTCCCTTTAACCCGATTTTATTTTTATATTGGATTTTCTATACTAGTAATACACAGGAGCTTTGATACTAATTGTTTGGCTTTAGAATGAAATTATTGACATTCATTGTGGTCAAATTACATAGTAATAAATTACGGTAATATCTACGACACTACCCCATTATATTGCTAAAAAACCCACACCTACCATTTACGTACAGTAATTCCAATGTGTGATGATTCTTACCTGTTTATGATCTCTAAAATTAGGTTTCAACAATATTTTGAAGTAAAAGTAAAAAAAAAAAAAACCATACATATAGTTTATTCTGAAAACTAGGAAAGGTAATTGAAATTCCTTTTATTTTATATTTGTGTATGTAAATGAAAATTTGTACAATGGTTGATGGCTTATCATTCTAATGCTATATATATATATACAGTACAGTATATAGTACTGTACTGTATAAGACTTGTAAAATGGTTCCTTAAATACTGTAGGCAATTGCACCAAGCACACCAGCTGCAAGAATTTTCAGAATAACATGACGATACATTACGAAGACCAAGAGTATGGATCTGTTATACACCTTTTATTTCTATAAATGTGTTTATCAATTGGCACCCAGATAGAGAGGGAGAGATGTAATGGAATGCTGTATCTCTCATAATATGGTACAAAATTACATGTACAGTACTAATGTTATTTTTTATTATCCCTTCTTTCATTAGGGTGTGCAGGGTGTATTGAAGAATTAGAGGTAACAACAACAACTGTGGATGGTCTGATTGTCTCTTGGAACAACTTGTCTTTTATGATCTTTTCTCGCAGATGGTGTTCTCCATACCTTGTGTATTTTACACACACGAGGGGAAAGTTGAAACTGATGACAATAACAACATTTTAATGCCAGACAACAGTGGTCATATGGCACCAAGTATTGAAGGTCAAATATCACTCATACTAATTTTTTCTGAAATGCTCTTTGAAACTACTGTACATCTACTTGTGACTTTACTACAGCTGAGATATAAATTACTGTAAAAAGACTGGCTTAAAATTATGAGAATGAAATGAAGGTACCCTGATAATGTACTGTTGTTTATGGTGTGGTTGGTTGTGCCATAGACGGAGTTATTTCAGTCTCAATTTTTTCACTTTTCTGTAGTGAGAGTCTTAGTGTTCATGATGAAGGTTTTTCTAAGACTGTGTGTTTAGTAAGAACTGAGAATAATGTATTGTGCAAGCAGTGAGAAATTATGCAGAGTATAAAGTATAAGTACATAGTTCACAACAGTGGTGCAAATGAAAATTTTGTATATACTGTAGTTTGTGAAAGTTATTGTATAACAATTATAATGGTTGAAAATATATTGCAACAATTTTAGAGTGTAACTCTTGTGATGGTTAGATCTTTTGAAAGTTGGATTGTACACTACCAAAGCCTTTAAACTGATGAGAAGATTATAATGTGCAAATGAACTGTAATGTCAAAAAAACAATTTGGTGGTGGATGAACTTAGTACAGTAGTGGAAAGATGATAGAAATGATAAAGCATGCATGCAAACACACACAAAACCGAGAGAATTTCTGAAAACTTACATGGTATATAAATAAAGCAGAGAACGCACCATCACAACAAACCAAAAGTGGTCAGGGCAGCACTGGCAAGACTGATGGGATCAATGGGAGGAGATGTAATGGTCAACAGACATGGTGAAGTGAGACGCATACAACCACGTTCATCCACACTACTCACACTGCTAAATTATACCTGCAATTCTCTGCAAAAGAGTTGAATCTGCAAACTGATCTGCTCTAGGCCTTCTTTTTGTAGTTATATACCAGTAAACTTATAGGCCAAATAAGTATAGTAACTGGTGTGATGACTGTATATTTAATTAAGTTAAATCAGTCACTGTCCGTGCATAGCACATAACTTTTCATGTATACAGCTCACATTAACACACAGCTGGACATACATAAGGGTGCAGGTAAGATCTTTAGAAACTAATGTTAATCCCATTTTCTGGCAAGTTGGTACTGCTTATAATCCAATCTTTACTAGATCACTCTGTTTTATTCTTTCCATTTTCAATAGCTGAAATAATCTATCAACATCAGATCTGTTATGAACTGGCTCAGTGCTCAGAGTACAAAATGTGAACTTCTCTCATACAAATACAATATACAGTATAACTTTCATAACATTCTGTAATACAACCTCCATGACCAGAACTGCCCATCCATTTAAATGAAACTCTATCTAATGTTTTCCTTGTAATTATGAATCCTGAAAAGATAAGTTGTACATGATGTGTGTACAAGTAGTTCTTTGGCACTCCATATCATGCTGAACCTACAACTGAGCATACTGTTATAAATTATTCATCAATACTAGCACCCTTATCTTATTATGCTTGACTAAAGTAACCGTTCCTATTGCCACAAAATAAATACAATAAGCATATTACAAACAAGTTACCAAAACCCTATTTCACTCCACACAAAATTATACTATAACAAACTAATGTTGAAGTTCATTAAATTTTCACTGTTACAGGTTTTCAAGCATTTGTTGCCAATGTTTTGCCTTTTTGTTTTACTGTACAGTACTGTTGTACAATTATAGTTTCTAAAGTACTAAAAAACTAGAGATAAACTAATTATTTAACTCATGGAAGAAAAAGCAACTAGTCATGGTCATCATGACATTAAATTATTAACCCTTTTTATGATCATTATTATTAATATTATTAACTGACATTAAATGTGAGCCTAATAAGCCGACTTTATACCCCCTAAGGATCTTGTTGAGGGGTACAATACCCAAGAAAGGTACAGTCTCGGCCTAGAGTAAGTATCCACCCACACCTAGCCAACCCAAACATGTGGCACCATCACAACCAGGGATACGAGGGATGAAGCAGGGCAAGACTCATCAGCCTGAGTTGAATCAGTAAAACACTGTCTTTCCTCCACCTTCTTGCTTACTTAAGTAACTGATTCGACTCAGGTTGATAAGTTTTGCCCTGCTTCAAACCCTAATATCCACAGTAGCGATGGTGCCACATGTCTGGGTTGGCTGGAAGTAGGTGGATACTTACTCCAGGTCAAGACTGTACCTCAAGTCTCTTATATTTAAAATGTGTAAGAACTAATACAACACTTTTATGCAGTAAAGAAAAGTGCCATCTTTAGAAGGACAGCATGTCAACAAGTGAATACGTATACCACGTCTCTGATCAAAATACAGCCAATGTCACAAATGTTCAAAGTTTGCAATAACTTACTAAATATTAAAATATATTTTAATCATTTGTGTGCATGAAAACCATGTCTGTGCATTCTCATTCTTCCTGAAAATTCCCAAATCTAAAAGATTTATACACTGGCCATAGAAAACAACATTAAATATGCATTAGTGTAAGTTGTACCAAATGAGTCCTTGGTGTAATAAGTAAATCCATATGCAAAAACGATCACAGCATTGACGATGGTATGGTACCAGTACAATGACTCCATAAACACAGTACAGAGCCATCATACTAGTATCATACCATGGTCAATACCATGGATAATCTTGTATATGGCCTGACTCAAGCTGCCAGGCTATGGGTGAAGAGTTTGCTTCCTTTCTGTACTGTACAACATTACCCTTGCCACTTTACACACAACAACCACCTATTGAGTGACCTGAGTGGTGTGAATTTTCTTACCTATCCATGAAATGTTGGTGTGAACCACAACTTTTCATGTGTTGGGATGTGTGATAATTGTTGTATGATGTATCATATTTAGCAAGACATTACCTGTGTGACATTACATGTAGGACTGTCAGAATGGCATGAGGTGTGTGGCCCATGTGGGGTAGACTGTGTGGCGCAGTGGGGGTACATGTAATGGTGAGTACTATAAATTCTTGCTGACAGGGCGACCATCCAAGATGGCCTTGATGTCATCTGCATCCAGAGTCTCGTACTTCATGAGGGCGTCGGCCAAGGCCTTATGTTCCCTTGCGTGGACCTTCAGAATGGTTTTTGCCCTCTCATATGACTCCTGTGGGGACATGAAATTTTATTGCAGGCAAACCCAAGAGCTCGTGTGATAATTCTCAACACCAAGAAAGGCTCTCACAAACATAAAATATGACACTTTCACATATACACGATATAATACTACACACACTTACGCACAAAACTCTCTTACACTCCACATAAACTAAACTAAACTCTCATATATTGCAATACTTCTAATTTCAAAAAGTTCACCATGCTATCAGACTTCCATCTGACCTTACCACCCTCCCAAAACCCTTTTTATAAACACCCAACACTGACTTAAATTAATATGGCCTAAAGCTCCCATCAAGCCCAAACTAATGTTCCTAATTTTCAAACATGCCCCTCACATTCACACCTTTATTTTAAGATCCCATTATGTTCCTTAGAATATATACACCAGTTTAATATTCATATCATTATCATTTTACCAGCATACCTCTGAACTCCTATCACACACCAACCTGTAGCAACTTTTTAATTTCAAGGTCTATGGCCTCCTTGGTAGACTGGCCCAGAGAGTCTCCTGTGCCAATGAGCTGGTTTGAGCCATCTTCGAATGTGCGGAGACCCACTCGGTCACTCATACCGAGGTCCTTCACCATGTGGGTTGCTATGTTGGTCGCTTGCTGTGGTTGGAGGACCACGAGTGAAATGGATTAATTAATAGAACAAAAACAATAATAATAGCACAACAGTTTAGATTATAGGTTACTGGAGGGGGAATACGGGAGGGATACTGTACCTGAAAGGAGGAACAGGAAGAGCTGAGAGTGAGTGACTGAGTGCAAATTGGGTGGAACGGTAATATACTCTTTAATCATGTAGCCATGGATAAAATGTAACATGGAGTGATGGGAAGAGAGAATACACAGGGAAGAACGAGAGATGATGAAATGTGAGCAACGAGGATGAGAGAAAGTAGCTTGTGAGGACCGAGGATTAGAAGGGATAATTCCAAATGGTCACACTATCACCACCTGCTCACCTTAAGGTCTGAGGAGGAGCCTGAAGTTATCTGTTCATTACCAAAGATGAGTTCCTCGGCTGCCCGTCCACCCATGAGTGAGTCCATTGTGGCCAACATTTGGCTCCGTGTCATGTGGTACTGTTCCTTGGCTGGGATATATGCAGTCTGATGTCCATACACGCAAAAATAAAGTGCAAAAATATTAGTCAGTGACTCCGCTTTATACATCATCATCACCACAATTACCGTCATTATCAGGCATAATATACATCTAATTCCTTATTGTAAAGTTTTTATAGAACTGAAGGACTGAGAAGTACAGCTAAAGCCTACAGTATGTGTGGGGATAATAAAATTCTTCTCACATCACTTCCAGCATTGTAAAACAGATAAAATCTGGAAGTTGACCCTTGAAATCACCCTGTGGTGGTGTAGCAAATAATTTTTTTTTAAATATAATTTTTAAAGGCCATTCACAAATAAGCAAAACATGAGTATACAGTCATAAAATATATTTGGAATAATGCCATAAGATTAAAAATGTCGCAGAACAACCTCCTTCATCATACAATAAGGCAGACAGACTTACATGTCCAAGAGAAGGTCCTCGGGGTATGATGGTGACCTTGTGTAAAGGATGAGAGTCTTTGGTATAGTGTGCTACCAGGGTGTGTCCTCCTTCATGGTATGCAGTCACCAGGTTGGCCTCCTCATCTGGGATGCGTGATTTCTTTTCAGGACCTGTAGATTATAAAGTCACGTAAAATGATAATGTGAAAATGGATTTTCCTTTTGTTTCTGGTCATAGAAGTGCTTTTTATTTATCTTCTTTCTTCCCAAGCAATCTCCTAGATAATTAAATTGAAAACACCACCTCCCTCAAGTCAGTCCAGTAAGGTAATATTAAACTTTTTGTTGAAGGTTATTAGTTTTCGTGAATAATATACGTACTGTAATATCTACATAGTATCTACAATGAGAAAGGGAACAGAAGAATATGCTTGGAACTTTTAAAATGAAAGTGAGTTTTTTTAGAAGCAATGAAGCACAGGTACTGCCATTTTGCATAAATTATTTGCTTCTGGTCATATCCTTCTAGAATTATGACCCACTTTTAAGTTGTAAAAATCTACGAGCACAACCACCAATATTTCACCTTCATTCCTAAAAAATAAAAAATAAATTAGGATCAGATCAAGATTTTCCCCTAAATCTTGCTGGAGTCATTAGGCAAATTCACGGCCATCACTCTAACTGATGGTCTCTGAGAGGGACAAACTGATAAATGTCAACTAAACTCACCCATAAGGACCTTATCCCTGGCGGATTCAAGGTGCTTCATAGACACTGAGTCCACCTGGTCAGCAGCAGCCCTCAGAGCTGCTTGGTTCACCACATTCTTGATGTCTGCACCTGGAAAGAGAAATAAGGGAAAGGCTCATATAGTGGCTCCAGTGTCTAGTAAGGCTGAACATCAGTTTAATAGTTTGTTATACTGAGGATGTTACAGAAACAAACAAATAGTATAAAAGGAAACACACAATGTCATGAACTGTTATGTAAAGTGGCAACACTAACTTAAGCCAAGACCATTCTTCTCTCTAGAGACAATGACAATATGGGTGTGTCCTTCCCTGACTAGTGTATACTAACATTCTGCTCGTAGCTCTTGTGCTTTCACAGTTTCTTTAGGTACAGCACAGGTGCAGCTAAGAAGGAACATAAGAGTAGACTGCATCCAAACTCCACTCATTTAATTCAAACTGGTTTTGAATATGTGAGTATAATTAGCCAGTCCACATGAAATGAGTCTGGGTTAGATGGGTTTTATTGTGAGCAACAGAGCAGAAATATGTTGTGGGACCTTGACTTTATTGAGTGAGCACAAATAACACTAGGTGAGTAAGAATAAGTGTAAAAAATCAAAATATAGTGTACTGTACCAGTAAAGCCAGTGGTGCCACGTGAAAGTACAGCCTTGTCCACATCATCACCCACTTTGACCTTCCCTAGGTAGTAATCCAGGATCTCCTTCCTGCCTGCAAGGTCTGGGATGGGCACCTGGGGGAACACATGTATGGAGTTAATCCTTAAACACAGGTGACAATATTTGCATTTTTTCTTGTAACAGAAATTATTCCTCGTTGAGAAGAGGCACGGGGTAAACCTGTTGATTGAAAGTTGGTAGTAAATGTTACTGCATGAACCATTATACTAAGAACATGACTATAATCCATTATAGTGTGTTCTAATGTGGGTGACAGGCTGAGTATGTGGGTGAAAATGTTTATATTTTCATTTTTCTTTTCCTTTTGTAATGTCTCCCCAGCACAGCATGAAATGACATATAAAGTGTGATTTTTTTCTTTCTTTCTTTATATACCAGGCCACAACCACAGTGTACAAACAATATATCTGATCAGTGATAGATTATGCAAGCCCCATCAAGCACTCAAACCTCAGAGACTTATTTCAACACCCTTCAGACTTAACAGAATAGAGATCAAAAGATAATCATAGGCTATACAGCTACCACACCTACACACCATTTAACCAAAGTCCTGAAGATCAAGGACCACCTTGATATGAGAGTCACACAAATACTTGTTACAGCCTCCACAAACCCACACCATCCACTTACACTACATGGTAGAAACCAGAGCAACACCCAGTACAAGATACCATACACAAATGCTATCATCTTCTACACCCTGCCCACCCTAAGCCAGTCTCCAGAAACTTATCCATTCTCAAATCACTCACTAATTCATCCAAACACTCAAGAACAACACTCAGCTGCTTGCAAAACATCTTGACATCCACCTATCTGAATCCTCCCTTCCACATGAGGACAGAGTCCACCTGGCCAAGCTGCGATGGGGTCACCACCTGGCCCTTCTGACATATTAGAAGAAGCTGGATGGAACATTGTGGATGTCTGTACAGGATGCAACACAGCACACCACTATATTAAACTCATTATAGAAGACTGCAATACACACAACCACACTCACCAATAATACAACATACACTCTCTAAGGGCACTGTGGGAAAAACTGGTTCAGCCCATGGCCTTCCTCAGAAGCTCGGGCTGCTCAGCCAGACAGCTTAAGAAATTTCCACACTAACAATAACATAAAATTATTGTTATTCTTAACAGCATAAATATGAACTGGGGTTGAACACAGCTTGACAAAATCAGAAATTATGTTGAGTACAAAAAGTTATACCTGCCAAAGAACAATAGCAAAAGAAAACAGAGGGAACATACACAGACAGAGGACATAGAACCCACCTGAACCTCCACATCGAACCTGCCGGGGCGTAGCAGAGCCTTGTCCAGGTCATCCCGTCTATTGGTGGCCCCAAGGACAATAACTCCCTCGTTTTTGTGAAAGCCGTCCATTTCTGAGAGCAGCTGATTGATAGTCTGGTTGGCATAGGGGTGGAGGACGGAATTGGAGCGCTTGGCACCCACTGAATCAATCTCATCAATAAAGATGACACAAGGAGCTCTCATCTTGGCAGCACCTGTGAATAGTGCTAGGCTGATAAATCTGGAGTGTGAAAAAATTTGTAATGAAATGTGTACAAGCACAATGTGCATTTCTTTGTTAGGCAAAGTGTACCACTGTGTTTATTTGGAAGAAGTTCTGTGTAGTGATAGAAAAGTATATGAGAAATATGCAGTTGTAAGTAAAGTACACAGGAATAATGGAAAAATGCCTTTAAGCTTGTTCCAAGTTTTTCAGACAAGAAACTTACGGAAGAGATCTCTGACTCTCCTGGCTCCCTGTCCAACCAATATTTCATCAAACTCTGGTCCAGCAGCATGAAAGAAGGGCACCCCAGCTTCCCCTGCAACAGCTCGGGCTAGGAGAGTCTTGCCTGTACCTGGGGGCCCCACCAATAACACCCCTTTGGGAAGTTCAGCACCCAGAGATGTGAATTTTTCTGGGTTACGTAGGAACTCCACAATCTCCTGAAGCTCTTGCTTGGCTTCATCGACCTGTACAGTTAAGAATAAGTAGTCATCATCATCATCAATATACCATTCTTTTTTTAAGGGGTGGGGAGAATATGCATTTATAAACAATTATGATATTCATGTGCCATTATATAAAAAATATAAAGGGTAATTATCTCAGCTTATAACAGTCCTTACACCCTCTGTAGTTTTAATTTTAAGTCTTGTGGTGCCATGTTCATAGTGTTTATTCACTATATACAGTAAACCCAAAAACTGATGCACTAAACCTCAGGTTGTGTTTGCTATGACAAGTAAAGTCAGACTCACCCCTTTGACATCTTCAAATGATACAGTGATCTCTTCTGGGTGTACCTCACTTCCATTACCCACGTGCATCCGGAACATTGTGCCTCCCATCCCACCTGTTGAACAGTATTGTTATCATCAATAGGATACTTATGTGATTATTACAGTAGAGGTTAGTGTTCTGAACTCGTAACCTATAGGTCGGAAGATTGAATCCTCTCAGGTGAAGGGCTGAGAATATTTACTCTTCCAAATCAAGTTTCAGGCACTAAATATAAGCCCACCTTACGTTGCAAAACACTCTCGCTGGTACCATAACAGTTGTAGTATTTGGAAATTACCCATACTTCCCTCCCCCTGTGGTTGGGTACCAGTTCGGAAGTTGTCAAGTGACATGTGCGTGTGGGTAGCAGTTGATATTGACCATAGTAACAGGCTTGATGAAGCCTATGTCCAGTGTCAAAAAAAAAAAAAAAGTATTTTAGGGGGAAGGACTATACAGTATAAAGATCGAGAGATCATCTCCAACCTAAAGGACAGTTGAGAATACACCTCTGTATATATGTGTCTAATACAGTGCAGTACACACTGTACAGTAGTTCCAACACAAATTTTAACATAAACTAATGTGAAGAACCAGCTATGTACACAGAAAAGACAATAACATTCTCTTAAGATAAAGAATAATAATACTGTATTGAAGAGAAAAAGTAAAAAAGAAAGATTACTGTACAGTGATAATGACAAAAACTTACCCATGAGAGAAAAGAGTATAGCGATGAAGACAATAACAGCGAGAACCTGCTGGAAGTTACGTATCCATCTCATTGCACGAGATTGTTGCTTCTGTGGATCTGCTGCAAGGTAACCCTCAGCAAATGCCACCTTGATCACTCGACGACCTTCTTCTGACCCTTCCTCTGTTAATAGACCTGTGGTGTAACATTCCTCATTACTTTTGGTGCTTCTCATGCAGAAGGAAATAAGTTTTTTAATACAGCTACTCAGTTATTATCCAGTTAAAATAAGTTATACATGACCCAACACATAACCCAAATTCCTGGTAGTAGATAACCAACTCAAGCTGACAAAGTGGGCTTCAGTACTTATTACCACAACTACTGCATCTTTATAATGCTTTTAGGTATAAAAAAAAAATCAACAATTTGATTACTGTATAGTTAGTCAATGATCACCCTGGTATAGGCTAAGAAACAAAAGATAAAAGAAGCTTAAACAATGACTTACTCTTTAGTTTGGGGTTGGAGTCTGCCTCCTGCTGGACTGACTTGGAAGACCTCAATCCATCCCGAAGCCGATCAGTGAATTTTCCCTGACGTATTGTTTCGCGTTCAATGCTCTGCGCGGTCTTGAACCCACGACAGAACACCAACTGCCTTTTCACACCTGCATAAGGTAATGATATTAGTAAGTGTTATATAAAACAATATCTAATACATTTAAAGAATGGCTACCTATACTTCTCCCTTACTTGACTTATGTTCTTTCAAATACATTGTGCCTAGGCTTTTTGAACAATCCTTTACATAATTTTGGACCTCCCTCATATTTTTTCTATATCAAAGGGGGAAAAGTAAATGGGATTTTTGCATATAGTCCTCACTTCTCTTAATATAAGTTTACCAATACATTTAAAGGTAATAAAAATGAATAAAAAAAATTCTATATTTAACAATACTTTTCAGATGGGAAGGACAAGGGTCATGAGACTATAATGCTCTAGCAATATAAAGTAATATACTGCATATTAATTTACAGGTTGAGGGATATTGGTCTCACGTACTGTACAACGTTTGTTCTCTCAGTACCAGGCACTTAATAAGGTCTCTCTATAACTTGTCTGATAGTAATGGTATTATTATCCAGTAAAACAATCCATTAGAACTCTTTGAAACTCACCTGGAGATAAGAGGGTGTGTTGTGAGGAGAGGCAGTGAGCAGTGAGGGAAAAGGCAGGATTGAGATGGGGGTTTCTGGAGAGGGCAGGTGTTTGTTTGTTTTCTAGGAATGTGTCAGCGGATATGTGCGACACCTGCCATTTTCCACGGTTCTCCATCACAGCTGTCGCCAGAGATTAAAAAAATGTTTCATACAGCTAAACATATTTACAATAAAATGCACTACAGTAAATACATTTATCTGTACAGTACCTGCATTTCATGTCATTATTATAATCAATACTCCACTTCTCATCATCCTCTCTTTTACCAATGGGTTTGGCAAATTTTTAACTACTGAAAACTGAACAACCAATTCAGTCAGATACGGTAATTAAATGTTATTGTACTTAATGAAGATATAATGGAAGGCTTGGCTACCTACCTGGCCATTATACCCGTGTGATCATGCCCTTGTTATCCTTATACTCACTGGTACTTTTACCAATCACAGGGTAAATTTTAACTTTTACCAGGATACAAGTGAACTTTAAGCAGGTAGGATAGCCCAGCTTCATTCTATTCACACTACATCAGAAGTTGCCTAAACAGTAATGCCCGAGTTAATTTTTAATGCCTCAGCCCTTTTGCTCTGAAATGCGGGCATTCTCGATTGAAACCTATGGTAATTAATTGTAATTAATATAATTCTAGAGCAAAAGAGTTATATGCCTCGATTCCCTCTACCTTTATTTTGTATGGTGGTAACTCAATACAAGCAGAAAATTAACCAATATACTCCACCTTTGATACAGGCAGTGTGATTTGTGCCATTATTAAGGTCCCTAAGGTGAGGTAGACGAGCAGGAGGTAAGGTCTGGGGACCACTGAGGGCAATGTGACGTAGAAGTTGACGATTCACCACT
The DNA here is from genome assembly GCA_034508575.1 of Petrolisthes manimaculis. NCBI lineage: Eukaryota > Metazoa > Arthropoda > Malacostraca > Decapoda > Porcellanidae > Petrolisthes > Petrolisthes manimaculis. The sequence goes on along the minus strand of JAWZYT010000779.1, from coordinate 54,609 downwards.
TCACGCACCTCTTTCAGCCCACATTCCCCCATCTTCTGCACTGCCTGCATGGGTATAGAAATATTCCTATAGATATACTTTACCTATTGTTACGTCCCCAGCCCAAGGTTGACTGAGGCACGTAATCATATGTCACACCGTAACACTATTTATTCTAAAGTCTTGTGGTTGAGGAATTAAAAGAAAATATATATATTTTACTGTAGGGTTTGTACATCACACAATATACATTTTATATGACACTCAAAAAAATAAGACCTTAAATGTCAAAGTTAACAAGAAAGAGAACTGCGACCCCTCACCTCAGCCAAACTATCAGGACAAATGACATCAACGGACAGTTTAGTTTGACTAGCTCTCTGTTTGACATTCTTGGGTGTTTGTTGGCTGCCCCGTACACCTGACAACTGTGACACCACGCAGGATAATGGTAACACAACCTGCAGGAAAAAATAAGCATTGTGAGGGAAATCATAAATACAGTACAGTACGTAGTCAAGTAAAAACTATAATAATTGTCCTGATACTGTACTGTAGCTACTGCACCTTGTCACCATATAATACAACCGAAAGAAAGTAACTGGCAAAATATTCGGCTAAAAAACTATCTTAAAGGGTTTGAATGCTCTGTAATTACCACGGCTTCCATTTATCATAAATAACAAAGATGAGGATCCAGGATTGATGTCAGCTAAAAAATACTACATAACTTCCATTAAACCAGAATTCAGAATAATAATAATAAAAAACAGTGATACCATATAATTACTGTATATAACTTTGATTTTTGACATTTTTATTTATACAGCACTACAGCTACCCGGTACTTGATTTATTATCCATGTAAAGAAGGTGTATGGAAGTGAAGTTGTGGGACGTGGTGTGAGAGGCAGACCACCAGTTAGATGGCAGAACAGAGTGGAAGAGTATGTGAAGGAGAGAAGCATGAGGGGGAGGGGAGGGCTTGACTGAGTAAGGAGGGAGTGTTGGAACAGGGAAGACTGGAGATTTTTCTGCCGTGGCCACCCCCTTGGGGGGAGTTCCCGGAGGGAACGAGGCATTAGAGCTATAGATAGATAGTACCAATAGGAATTCCTAATAACTCTCCACTTGCTTTACTATATATTGCAACAATGACTATATATATATACTATAATCTATATAATTTTAATGTAAGTATGAGTGACTAACAGAAAGCAATTATTTATCCTTATGTTATAATTGTTATTCCTCATATCACCAAGTTGGATGCTTATGATATGGTTGTTTAAAGTAATTATTTAAAAACTATGACCAGGAGGACAGATATGATGCATTCTTACTGTCATTACAAACCAAAAATAAAATGAAAAGTTGGTACAGTATTACAGGAGTTATGTCACGGCCTGTAGTTATGTCACAAAACTTAAAATATAACTTATGCTAAATACCTAACTAAGAATACAACCCTTTGAAACACACATAACATCCAAATTGTTATACATCATGTTATTATGTTATTGCCAACAGCAGTGGATGTAATGTGGGTGAAAAAATAAAATAATAATAGGAATATAATTGTCATACATGATTATGTTATTGCCAGCAGCAGGTTAATGATTTGTGGATGTAATAGAGGTGAGAAACAATATATATATATATATACTAAATATCTAACTTAACGTAACGTAACTAGAAATACGACACTTTGAAACACGTGTGAAATAAACACAAATAACACCCACATTGTGTTATTGCCAGGAAGGTATTGATTTCTTGGATATAATGTATGTACAAATTAAAAAATAATAATGTTGCATCACTCACCTGACCTGCTTATAGTTAATTAACACATGATGACCTAACCTCACCTGTGACCTAATATATATTTACCTGGTTGTGTAGGAGACTGGAGGATGTACTGAACATAATGACTCTTTATATCACACTAACAATGTATATATACGACTCCTATTATATGTATGTGTGTGTGTGGACTTTTAATAGTAGTAGTGCTTTATGTAATAGTGAGCGCCTTCCTTCCTACTAGGTATTAATACAGTGTTGCCAACTTGCCAGGTCTGCATGACGAAATTTACCTAACCAACATCAGCAGAATTTCCTTCTTTTTTATGTGTTTACTTATTTTATTCTTTAAGATAGTCGTAGTAAATTTACTATCTTTTTTTATATTTCGTGTGGTAGAAATTTCCCCATTTACTCCTCAACAATCTTTATGTAATTTACCATTGGTACTCCATAGAAAATTTAACCATACTTGGCAACACTGACTAGATGTAATAATGTAAACACAAAACAAATGAATATCAATAAGTACTGTATTCTCCATGCTCCTGCCACTCTTGTTGTATCACATTATTATTTTTGCAGTAAATTATATTAAACTTTTTTGTACAACACTAGACTATTACCCAAACTTTCAAATATTTTTCAAATGTAGTGAAATTTTATATAAGTAAATTTGCCCATGGTATATCTCTTGGCCGCCGCCGCCGCTGCCGTCGTCGTCATTTATTATTTATTTATTTATTTATTATAATTTTATTTTTTTTAAATAATATATTTTTTTTTATTAATTTATTTATTTTCTATTGATTATCTTTTTTTGTAATAACTAACTTTTTTTATTATTATTATTATTATTATTATTTTTTTTTTCATCGTCGTCATCGTCGCCGCCGCCACCGCCGCCGCCGCCCCGCCGCCGCGCCGCCGTGCCACCGCCGCCGCCGTGCCCCGCCGCCGCTGCCGCCGCCCCCCGCCGCCGCCCCGCTGCCGCTGCCCCGCCGCTGCCGTCGCCGCCGCCGCCCCGCCGCCGCCGCCCCGTCGTCGCCGCCGCCCCGTCGCCGCCGCCATCGTCGCCATCGTTTATTAATAATTAGTTTGTTTTAATTTGTTTTTAAATAATATATATATATTTCTTTTATTAATTAATTCTTTTTGTAATATTTTTTTTTTATATTATTATTATTATTATTATTATTATTATTATTATTATTATTATTATTATTATTATTATTATTATTATTATTATTATTATTATTATTATTATTTTTTTTTTTTTTTTTTTTTTTTTTTTTTTTCTTTCGTCGTCGTCGCCGCCGTCGCCACCGCCGCCGTTTTTTTTTATAATTAGTTTTTTTTATTATTTTTTTTAAAATAATATAAATGTCCATAATTCTCTAGTGGTACTGTCAATAATGTCCGCTTCAAAAACAAATGTTCAGTAATAGCAGATTAAACCCATTGTCTTTCAAATTGATTCACTGAGGTAAGAACACTGACAAGAACAAAGAACAAAAGCATAGTCTGTCAATATACCAGTTGGCCTACCCTAAGGTCTAATAATATTAGAACTAATAATAGGGCAACTATTATACGCATATTTTGTCAGTTTCTGGTAATACTGTACATAAAAGTTACACAATTTTCAGCTGGTAACATTGAAATTCTCGATTATTTTTCTGATGATATTTTGTGTGGTGAGATATTTACCACAATATTATAATTAATTAGTTTCTATAGAAAAAGTCAATAACGTTCACAAGATTTTATAATATTATTACATAAACATACAATTTTATGTAAACACGATAATATCATAAAGAGTACTCATGGTATAATATATTATAGTCAAAGTTAACGCCATATTCAAGAATATCCATGGTATATACGATGGCGTGATACTGTTCCGATAAGTTCATAGTAAAGCCGTCGTACCGGTACCACACCATCGTATACACCACCACCAATGTTCTTGAATTCGGCCCATAATCTTCCCATGAAGAACAAATGCTATCTAAATCGTATTTAAAATCTGTTAACATAGATAACTTAATTAATTATTAAATGTATCATCAATTTCAAAACTTTTAACATAGGTGACTTAATTATCAAATATTTCATCAATGTAGCAATAATTTTGACGCATATTAATTTTATGCATTTTCAAATATCCCGCCTTAAATGTTTAGCTAATCAGCATAGATCTTTTGACAGAATGACCAATCAGCGATTAGTATTTTGGCTGGACCAATCAGCGTACACACAGCCATTTATTTAAACCTTCCAGGGAGTACAGTGTTACCAAATACACGGAAATGTCTCAATTTTAGACAATTTTGAAGTCCATGCATGGAAATTATATATAAATTATTCAAAAGTAAACAGGAAAAATTCTAGCGTAGGACACATCAATGATACCACCAATATTCAAGAGTAAACAGGGCATTATTGAGGTAAAAAAGGGGAAATTCTGATGTTGAAGGTGGGGAAGTTTGGTCAATGACATCTGGCAACACTGAAGGAGCAACACATTTAAAAGTCCTCTTCTTGACTTGGACACCACGAGTATTGTAGTGAATATTTGTGTGTATTTAGGTATTATTGTGTGACTTTAGGCATTATTAGGGAACCATGCCTCATCGGATCTACTACTCCGATAAATATTACGACGATAAATTCGAATATAGGTAAGAAAATAGACCTTAAATATGGCGCCATGTGAATATTTGTTTTATTATTTCTTTTTTCTGTTGTATAATAATTATTTTGCATTACTCGTTTGGTATTATTTTTTCTATATCGTCGTAGGTCATTATTAACCTCTGACTTTCCTTTAGTTAGTTTGAGATGAGGAAAAAGTTTTAAATCGTATTTTCCCATTATGATGCTCAGTATTTATCATATGTTAGTTGTTTTAGTACCGTGTTATTTATTAGTTGTTTTTAATACAAATTTCGGAGGTATTTATCAAAATTCATAATCATAATCACGTGTAATTATTATAGATTCGTTTGTTTTGTTTTTTATAGATTTTTTTTGTATTCTAGATTTATTTTTCGTGTTTAATGTTTTATTTATTTGTGCTATAATATTTCAGTTGATCCTCGAATATTCTAGATTTTTCGTGTTTATTTTTTATTATGGTATAACTATAAAAGGTCTACGTGGAAAACATTTACAATTTGTGTATATTTCACAAAGGGACGAAGTAATATGTTGATGTGTAATTAATTTAAGAGGAGGTTTCACTTATTTTTGGTATAATAGCATATAGAAAATTTCAGCTCTCTAGAGCCTAAGTTCAGTGTTTTCCTGCCATTGTAAACATTGGACAGTCCCTGTAGTCTGCCTAGATTAGGTCCCGGTAGTCTGCCCAGGTTAGGTCCCAGTAGTCTGCCTTGGTCCTGGTTTGGTTAGGTTAGGTCAAGTCTGGGTAAAAAACTAGTTATATTATGGGCAACAATTAATAGAACGAGTAAAAATATGCATGACAATGTATAAAATGAGGGAACAATCCAGGTGGACCTCTTATGCAGAATTATCTAATTATGTGGAATAGATAAGGCAGTGAATTACTACTGATAGTTTTAATTAGTATGGGAAAGAAACTTATAAAATGGAATAGAAACTTCAGAGCACTTGTGATTTTAACCTATGATATTACATAGTTGTAAATGTCCTCTCCTGATAGTGACGTGTATAAATAATGTATCATCATTTAGTATGGCAGAAGAGAAGTAACGGTACCAACATCACCATGAAGCTCCTCTGTCTAGTTACTCTAGTACGACACCCAATAATCTCGGGCCTCGCAAGAGAAACAAAATCCATATGGGAATTTGAATAATTATTTTGCCGACTGTACATTGACTCTTAATATTTTTGCAGACATGTGATGCTGCCCAAAGACATCTCCAAGTTGGTACCCAAGACACACTTAATGTCCGAGTCTGAATGGCGCAGTCTGGGTGTACAACAGAGCCAAGGATGGGTACACTACATGATTCATGACCCAGGTTAGTGTTGACTTTGTTAGGCACTTCCTTATGTCATCCTTTTTTATTTTCCTTTTATCATATTCTTTATTTTATTTCTTCTTTTCCAAAAAAAATTGTCATATAAAAGTCATGTTAAAATTCTTTATCTTTTTGATGCGCTATACTGTACACCCTGTATGTGGAGGGAGGGATGGGTATTTCAGATGCTCTCATTAACTTAGGTCACCATTGAAGGAGATGTAAAGTTGAAGCTTGCATGGGGTACTGAACAGTAGAGCCCTACGTAACTGAATTACTAAGGTACAAAATTAACACAGGAACTTCATCCACTTTTACTCTTATGTACTAAATTATAGTGGTACTGTTTTTAGTATTTAGCTTTTACAAGATTAATTTTATTCCTCTTAATATTGTCCCACAGAGCCACATATCTTGCTCTTCCGTCGGCCGATCACCACCACTCCGCCAAAGATGGATGAAGACGAGGAGGATGAGAATTAGTGGCCTGTCATTCTCCTGTCAAGATTTCCCACTTACCTTGCCTGTCTCAACTACACACCTGTCAAGCAGCTCCACCCAGTCACCACTCGCCATACTTATCAACATATTCAGCTTTCTGCATCCATTTACATATATCTAACTGTCAGGGCACCTCACTGCACTCGTTATAATACCCTGTGCACCACACACACACACACACACCCTCATCACATTCTTGGCCAGTTTTCTCATTCTTTAATCCCACTCTCTTTGGATTTACTCACTCTTTCCAGTCTTTGTATGTTTCGTTGAAATCCTTTCCCATTCTGACACAACCATCTGCCATGCTCTATAAGTCACTGCTGGTATGCCTATTATTATTTACTATTCCTATGTATTAATTGTTTTGTTTTTTTCATGTAGGAGAGTTGATATAGTTACTTGTCATCATTATATTCTTACCCTTCCAATCACATCAGTACAATATTGGATGTTCCTGAGGAGCTGTTTAGTGTAATGATACAAATAGACTATGTTGATATTTGGCAAAAAATATAACCAATGGTTACAGTGGCTCAAGTCGCATTCCATCATCATGTCAGTGATTTATAGAAGTGATTCATTATTTCAGTGTTAATATGCTGTAGACAATTACACTTTCTTACATTATTCTTTCCTTTATTTTTAAAGATCTGCCAACATGAAGCCTCCCAAAAGGAGTTGTAAATATAGTGTTTAAGGGAAGCAGATGTTTGGGCCCCATGCACATAGAACACTTTGTGTTAGTTTATGGATTTCCTTCCTTGCCTTTCATTTCCTTGTGATCAAATTTTTTTTATGTTTAATATTTACTGAGGTTGTTTCATCTACTCAAATATATAAGGTTTTACAAATTGAATATTTTTCCTTTTCCTGATATACTGTACTATTTTTTCTGCACAGCAGTTCTGTTTGTATTATAAATGTCATTTCAAATCTATATTGATGAGATTTAGAGTTGTAACTGTAATTGTTCTTTGTTTAATTTTTTCACACATGGCCATTTCCTGCAACATAACTGAAGTAAAAATGAGAAAATGCACAGAACATCTGAAGGATATATAATGAAGTAACTGTTTTTATTGTTAATCCTGTAGTTGGTGGGTACCACATGTGCAGTTCTGAATTTTCAGCTGAGATAAAATATATACCCAGTACAGTTTTGTCATAATGGAATGATTTTACTTCCTTATCAGCCCTGGACATTGCTTCATATTCATAGCAAAGTCCATATCTTTGCCAACACATACCACAGCTTGTAAACTGGTACTGAATTAAGGAAAGGTGTTTGATTAATTTCAGTTGTAATATCCTGACTTCATTATACAAGGTTAAGAGCAAATACCAGTAATAACGAATCATTTTTATTAAGCTTTTCTTTTCTATATTTCAAGATAGGAAAATTCAAGCCTGGGGTTGAGCTCTTATTCCTAAACTTTAAAGGAAAACTAAATTTACCGATATTTAAGATGATTTTTTAAAACATTTTCATGAACCTAGCTAAAAACATCCTCGGTAAAGGATCTAATACCATAGGCCAATTTTATCAAGAAATAGGCTTCAGATGAAGCTACTCGATTAAGGACCCTGTGATCGTGTATAAATCATGGAGGCTTCTGATTCCACCTAACCATGCCAAGAAACAAGCTCCTTCCTTGTAAGTTATGTTTCGTGGCAAGGTTTGTAGGACTCCTGTATCTCCAATTTTCTGACTACATCACAGGGTCCTTAATTTAAATACTGTATTGAGAAAGTTTGACAAAGATAAAAGAATGCTGATTCCATTTAATGGCTAAACCCTGCAGTTGCAGTTCATGGCAGTGAAATGAACTTAAATGTGATTCACTCTTCTTACCATACTGGATGGCAAGTCTGTAAAGGTGGCATCTTGTTAAGATTTTTCCTAAAAATATGCTCTTTACCACCATTCCATTAACATCAATATACTCTTGAAGTGTTAATCTGAAGATTGTAGAACACTGATCATGGGAAAAACGTCAGGCAAAATGTAACCTCAATGAAGTGCTTGTACAATGTAAGATGTCAAAAACCATGAAATTACTGATTCCTCCATGTGCTTGTTTCCATTTATTTGTTTTGTTATATCTTTTTAATACTTCATGCCCTATATGACTTAGTATTTGTTTTTGTCTTGATATTGTATAATTATACAGATTCCTTCAAATTGTGCCATGAAATGGGCCTGTTTGAATCTTGATTAAGTTTTGAGGAATCTGCAGTGTTCGAAAAAACTGATGACCTACTCTTTTTTTTGTAAAATTTTATTACTTCCCTGAGGTCTTCATTTTCTCCTTCAGGTCACCCAGAGACTTTCCAGCTGCAATGAAGTCTGGCAGTTCAATACCAACTGTTGGGGAGAAAAATATGGGGTCATCAGTATAGATAAAAATATTTATTTGTTACCATGTGACATTTTCTATTGACAAGCATATTATGATCATCCCCACTTTTATAATTACTCAGACACTATGAACCCAATTGAAGAGCCATAAGCAGACTTTATAATTCTGTGAGGTTTGTCATCTGCAAAGTCTTTGTGGTCTATAACTTACAGAATGAAAGGTATTATTGTACTGTACATTGAACCAATGGGTTCTTGTTTAAATGTTATGATTTCAAGTAGAGTTTAACACTCATATAACAACTGACAATAATTATATTTAATGATGTTACAAAGATATAGTCTACTTGGGTCCATTTCAGCTTATCTAAAGTGACCTCAAGGGGCAAAACGTTGAAACTCCTATAGTAATTTAATACACATTCTTTTAAGTAGGCATTTCAAACAGCAGACTACTCACGGTATCTCTTCTGGTGCAGCCTCTGGGAATGCAGACGAGTTGGTATATTCTCTTCTATACCTAACAACATGCTCAGATCTTGGCCAGTTTCATACCTCCCTAGGTCCTCCTGGGAGATTGGTAGGAGGATGTGAGTGGGAAGGGCAGCAGATGCACACACTAGGATACTTACAGTTGCCACACACACATACATGTTCCAGGCACCAACATCCACCATGGTTTCTGTTGACAAGGTTATGGATAATCTACACGTACCATAAAGGTCTAGTTCATGAGCCCCTTATTGTTGGTGAATGTTATTGTTTAATAGAAATACAGTATATTATTTATATTACTGTACTGTATTCTATAAAATGAATACTGTACAGTAATGTATTTCCTGAACTTATGGTTTGTGAATTTTACTGTTTAAAGAAATACAATACAGTAACACTGTTGTAATTTCATACCACTACAAGAACACTTATAGCTGTATAGTTAGGCCTCCAATAACATGTGTTTTGGTTTTAAGATTCTCATCAAATATAGTACAGGTATGATTTTGCAGAAAGGATATCTCTCTCCACTGCAGGACGATCTCCCATGAACATGTTTTTTTTTATCGACTAGGGTTGGATCAACATACAGTACAAAGTTTTGTGATGTTTGAAGGTACTGGAACTCTGGTAATGTTCAAGTTCTCAACATCTTACTTCACTTAACTAAAGATACATTCACAAAACAAATTCTGAAAACACTTACGATGAGCTTCTTTAGCTGGCTGCTTCCACTACACGTACTTTGAGTCTGTATGTGGTGTCCTCTCTGTATCTCTCCCTCTACTCACTTCTCCCTCTCACTGCCCCATCTTAAGTAGACGCATCCATACCTACCTCCCCTCCCCACTTGACCAGGCAAGGATAATGATGTCCACAGCCCCGCCAATCATAAGTACGGTACTGTTATACAATAGTGTGTGTGGGTAGGCTCATGGAGGTGAGTACTGTACATTTGTTAGTATTGTCAGTATTTATGTGCACTGTCAATATACCTCATATTTACTTCTGCCAATGTATATTCCTTGTGTGTGGATGCACTGTACTGTAAACTATCTTCATGATTCTTAAATTGTAAGCAGGTTACTACACATCACTAACCATATTACAGTACTGTATTTGAATATGAATTATTTTTTGTTTATAAAAAAGAAGTGTACAGTATGAACAAGTCTGACAATATGTGTTCATTTGTTCTAGAAACATACATACTGTATCAATATAGCAATAGAAATATAAGGTCAACGTATCAACCAAATAATGAGTACAGTATAATTTTATAGAATGGAAATATTTTTAACACAGTAATAATGAACCAGTTTCCTTCCATTATGTTACTCATAATTTTTGTGGGTTTATAAAGTGTAAATAAATAATGTAATTAACTGTGTAAATATCCGGTGTAATTTGTGTGGTTCGCATTATATGTCAAAAATGCCTAGAAATGAAAAGAGAGAGCCAGTGCATAATCAAAAAGTAAAAAAACAAAAAAAAACACTGATATGAGAAGATATGATCCTCTTCCTTATGGTAATTGATTATTTTACTCGGAACCGCAATTTTATCTCTTCTTTGATTCAAAATGTCTAATCGTGAAATTTAATCAAGATTTGTCATTAGGTTTTGAGTTACCTTGTTCATTAATCAGCAATCAAACATGGGTGAAAACAAAACCTTATGAAAACTCCCTTATGAAAGTAATCAATAATACAGCAACATTTCTGAATTGAATTGGCAATACTGTACTGGACTGACTACAATATTAAAGTAAATTAAGTACTGTAATACTGAATGATAAACACAAAATGTGAATAAATTTATAAACTAAATGAAATACAGTAAACAGTATGAATATACAGTAGCAAACAATCAGCAGGAGACAGACAGAGAGAGAAATATCAAGTGACACATGATGACGATGTGTGCTGGGGTGTCAGAAGACCATTAGTGGGGATAAGGGGCAGCAAGTGAGGGAGGCATCTGAAAGAAGGTTATGTAGGGGGAAAGATATTGAAAAATGGGGAGTGAGAAATGAAAGTAAGGTAGAAAGGAGGATATCATGGGAGAGGCAAGAAGGGAGACAGTACTGGAAGATAGGAAGAAAGAGGAGGAGATTTGGGTGGTGAATCAAAGAAGGTAGAGAAAAGCAAATTAGGACGTAGTGGATAGTAGGAATTATGAGAGGATGGATGAAAGTACTGTACTGTTTAAGGATAGAACAGGATCAGCAGGGAGAGATAAATTTAGGGAAGAATCTGTAAAGATGGAGATAAGAGAGCATGGCAAGAAAGGGGGAATAAAGTATAGAAAGATATAAAGAGAACATAGAAAAGGATTTTTTATACAAACCATCAATACTCGGTACTATACACTCCAGTTTATTTTAAAAACCACCTGCTTTAGATACAGAAAATATTGGTAAAATATAAAAGTTAATGGGAAATTCTGTAGTGTCTGTGGTAATAAGTGTATACATTATTGATTGTTACCTGGGTGTCATTCAGTTCCTTCCTTTTGCAATAATAGGTTAGGATTCAAATCAAATAACAACAACTCTATTGTTACGTGAATTTTTTCTTACTGCCTTCCCAGATGGGGTTTGCAGTATACAGTAATGTAAGGTCTTGTAAAGAGAAGGTACCAGCATCAGTACATATGATATATTGCATCCATGACTATGTTCTTTGTGTAACTGGGACTGGCCTGAGATCACAACTGTAGGGAAAAAATGTAACCAGGAACCAAGACCTGGGAGACAAATATGAATCCAGGCAATTTTCTATGTCATCTGGCACCTCAACATTAGTTGCTCCCTGTGTGGGATTCCTACTCCTACAACCCAAATGATGAGGATGATCAACAAGGACAGACCTCATGACTTCTGCACAAACTTGCGCATCTGATCGTGGAACATCCTGAAATGGTGTATGCCCCTCTCCTCAGTCATGTTGATGCTGCCCTTACTCTTGTAGAACCTGATGCCTGAATGGTTGGAGTCCAGGGTCTCCCACTCACACCGCACTGCTCCATCCCTCAGTCCGGTCTGCAGGTAAGGTGGTGTGAGGTTTTGAATACAGTATTTTACAATGAAAGAGTCATGTTTGTATGGTCCCTCAAATTTCTTACTACTGTATACTACTGTATTTTAACTTGGTAAAAAGCAACATTTAAGACTGAACTCTCACTTCATCTAAAACCTTACCTTCTTTTGCATTAACCTAACCTCCCCTTAACTTCCTGTTGTTGCCTTTACCTGTATGGCAGTGGCCCACAATGCCTGACCAATCCCACAGTTGCGTTGGGATGGGGACACATAGAGGTCTTCCATGTAGACTGCTCTACCTTCACACGACAGAATCGGGATGAAGATAGTGTATCCCACCAAGGTACCAGAAGATGTGTTGTCATTTTTACCACACTTGTCAATGTCCTCAGCCACCCAGCACTCAAACACTGGAGAGTCTTGATCTAGAGCATGATAAGCCAGTTCTGAGGAAGATGTTACCATTATCAGACAAGGAAATATCATTCAAGCAATTACTGATATCCTGCTTTCTTAGTGTTCCCAAATAGAGTTTTATGACTAAAGTGAGGGTAGGTGTCAAAGGAAGCTACAGTATACAGCTGTTTGATTTGGCATTTAGGAATACTCACCAAGGGTGTTATTACTACATCCATAAACAAGAACCATCATGAACAAACATGTAAGAAAGTCCATGATATCCAACATCATAAATAACACAATACTTAGAAGAAATATGTTCTCTGCAGAAGGATCAGTATTCCTACACTTACCCCTATAGAGGGTTATTGACAGTAGAGATGTGGGCAATACTGTACTTTATGGGTTTTGGTGCCCTTTTGGCCCCAGCCAGCTTTTAAAAAATCCTACACTTACTCTTGGCATCAATGATGGGACCTTCTGGCATCTCCTCATAGTCTGCCAGGTCTTGAATGAGTTTAAGCACTGCTGTAAAATCCTCCCGTTTAGCTGGTCTGATCCTTGCTCTACTGATGTCATGCTTCACACTGTTGGGGTGATGACAAGTGAGAGTGAAATACTTAATATTATAGTGACATAGCAAGATAAGGTCAACAAGCACACTCAGCCAACTGTACGGTTCTGAATCATCAGCTGGAAAATAAAATATAATATGGTGAATCGGGCTTACAAACTGCCTCGTCTGTAAACAAAACCAGCCATTTTTATGATGCATGAAAATAAGTACTGTACTGTACAGTACTGTCCAAACATCCAAACTAGTACAACAAATTCAAATCAATGCTTCACTCACCTCTGTATGAAAGTTTTCATTTTCCCTTCATCCATCCGGAAGAGACGCCAACCCTCCTTTTGTGTTATGTCCATCATCCTTCCATCCTTGAGGCAGAAGGCAATGGCATCGGTGTTGTGTTTGGGGATGTAACAGTCACATCGTATACAATCTTTCTCCAGGGATTCCTGTTGGTACAAAGCAGCCACATTCCTCTGGTACACTCTGGCAATGAGCACTACCCTGATCCTGATAATGAGCAGAGTTAGCTACAAGTGCATTACTGAGTGGTATGCACTCCAATCTCTTAGATTCTTCCTTCTCCTGCTTTATATTATCCTGGTGTCCTATGCTCATCCATGTCCAACCCTCAACTACTCAGCTCTACTCTGCCTTACACCACCCTGTCTTCACCTGTCCTACCTTGAATCGCTCTACATCACCTTTTTGTCCTGTCCTGCCCTTTATCATTCAGCTCTGACATATTCTGGTATGACTAACCTTCACCACAGCACGCCACAACCTTGAAGCAATGCCACGTCTCCTGTGTGTTGGGGCGACATAGATGTGGCGAAGAGCAGAGCTGATGCCTTCCCAGGTAGAGTAAAGGTTGTGACTCAGAGCATAACCTACTGTGTCCATCACAGATCCACTCTTGTCCACCTCCTCTGCCAGAAAGGCTTGAAAGACTGGCCTGTCCCAACTAGATGTCTCCAGTACTGCAAAATATTAAGTCACTCACAGCACCATTTTTCACTTACCGTACTAGATACAAAAGGTATCAGGGTGGCCATTTTTCTTCTTCAATTTATTTGTTGTATTATGTTATGTACCATAATTTGCATTGAGCTACAGCTGATATACAGTATGTCATTACTTTCATAGGAATATGTATTGTACTGTGTAAATGAGCCTAGCCTGGTACCCCTAATGTAGATGACAATAATGTACTTTGGTCTGAGTTAACAATTAACAAGACAGTCATAATGACTTAGAATTTAGATATTATATGATCAACACCCATATAGAGTACTGTTCAATAATAAATGTCCACAAAATTATCCTCCCAATGATAAAATTATGAGGAAGAGAAAACATACTAAGGTCTATCTTTCACTCCCATTAGACATACTGTACCTTGTTCTGTGATGCTTGGATGAACTTCTTCATGTAGAACAGGAGCAGACTCTTGCATAAGTGTTAGCAACCTCCCCATGTCACCTCTCTCTGCCTTTCTTACCCTCACCTCTGCCATCCTTGTATCTCACAGCCTGTGAAAGAAAAATGGTGTAAGGCTGACACATTTATGGCAACCTAATGAATATCATACTGTAATTTGAATTACAGTAATGGACAGATAAAATAACATAAATTCAATAAGAGGAAAAGTCTTCTCTCAAGGCTGCTCTTCACATGATGTTTATAATGTACAACAATACATAATACAATATTCCCTCAATTGCCTAACATATATATGTTACTATAGGCTGTTCTGTTCTTCTACAGGACACTACCCATCATGACACAATGGAACCAGAAATATTTTACATACTGTACCTGTCCACCATTCACCCTCAGCTTCACACTGGATTTGCCTATTTGCAGTGTGACTACAGTACAGCATTGTTTTCTTTCAAGGTAAGTACAAAATTACACTAAAAGTAGTAATGCATTCTTATTAATACTTATTACTGTACACTTTACTATGCAGGTAGTATAATTATGCCTTGTTTGTCTAGTGTTTGTGCTAATTTTAATTCTTGTGATTACCACATGAAATCACAAACACCAATGTTTGGTTGAATATATTTCATCCTCACCGATAAATTCCTTACCCCAACCGATTTGAATTCCTTAATCTTCTTTTTGCATTTTCTCCATCCCTACTTCAATATACATGCCACTTCATATTCTTAAACATGTACCTTAATCTTGTATTGTACAGTACCTGCAATATTTCTATCCTTTGCTTAATCAGTCATAACCCTCACATTCCATATGGCTACATTTGCCTGTAAGTATTTACCCAACATCTTCACCAGAATACTGTCCAATTCAAAGGCTCTATGCATTGTGGTACTTGTACTTGATTTTTGTTGTGCTGATATTAGCTGCTGATTTGTCCTTAAAAAACATTTAATAACCTCTTATACTCAGGGAAATACAAAGATAGCATTTCCTTTTTAACTCTCTCTTTTATTATATTATATATACTGTATATAATATATATATATATACTGTATATAAAATTACAATATTGCTTATAAAGTGAAATGACCAATGATCCATACACAGTGTAATACTATCATGATATCGAATACACCCTGTAGGAATCATGTGGTATAATATACAGTACATACTAAAAACTCTCCTTTGTCACACACTGTATTTTTTCATGGCTCCACTCCCGTGAAAGTGAACCCAATGTTGCTAATCATGTTGCAGCTGAGGTTTACAGCCACAATCAAATATCCACCGACACTTTCCTTCCATAGTGCAAATAAATCAGCATCATATCAAAATGGTAGAGTCTTCGGCTGCAGTTCCTGTGGTCCAGTGTTTGGTCCCTGCTCGGGACATGGTAAAAAATCTTTCACTGATGCCAGAGGTTACCACCCCTGTGAGTAGGTGGGGGTGAGTCGGCTGTCTGAGGTCTTCCTGCTTATGCAGCCATAGCCGAAGCTGACTCGGGTCTCACGTGGGTGTTTCGTACAGTCTAGTGTGTGCTTCATGCTGTCCCATTGATAGCCACTCATTGGCAGACTTTAAACTTTAATTAAACAACACCTTACGTCAACTCAACCCCTTCAATTATTATTATGAGGGGCTGCAAGATAATATATGTGTTGTTCTTTATTACAAGATATTTACTACGATCGAAGGAAAGTGTCGGTGGATATTTGATTGTGGCTGTACATCCCCAATAATTGCACAGGAACAAAATTCAAAGATAATTTTCATTCCTATTCTGCTCACTGGTGTCTGCTTCAAATCTTGTTGACATGCCATGATTATGAAGTTCACACCTCAGGCTGACAGGATCGACATTGTTATAGGTAGTCATATAGTACTTACCATTGTGATGCTGCCACATCTTAACAAAGAATATCACAGGGAAAATAGACCACATTAATTTTCTACAACTGTACCAAGCAGGATTTCACTATAGTACTTATGTATAGAACAGGTGTAGATGTGTATGAAACTGAAGTTCTGTACGCACAAATGTGTTATGATTAGTGGCAAGTATTGTATACCTCAATCAGTGTAGTTGTGTGTGAGACAAGTGTACGTATGGGTGTTTTCAACAAGCCAACTCCTCCATCTATGGTCCACCTCCACCTCCATCGTCACTTCTTGGAAGGCCTCCGACCGCCCAGTCTCCCTGAACCCCATCTTGGTGAACATCCTGATGCTGGGTTGGTTGATCAGTCCAATTTTGACCTGATAGTGGGTGAGGCTGAGGTTTTCCACCCCATACCGGAACATAAGTAACATGGCCTCCCAGCCTCGTCCCTGGCCCCTGAAGGCCTCCTCAGCAATCATGATCTCCCCTTCACCCCGGGTCCTGTCCTCTGTATCCACCAGGAAGATGTTTGTGTCTCCAATCATGGCCTCCGTCTCTGAGTCGGTCTCAGTAAATACCTTCCTGTCCAGAACGATGAAGGTGCACTTGTCGTCATCCTCCCGCCAAGACACCTGCATCTGGTACTCCTCCTCCAGGGTGAGAGGTTCAGAGGCAGTCAGATCACGCAGGTGTGGTGACTGCATCCAGCAATGGTACTTGTCAACATGAGTACTTCGGTAAGGTACCAGAACCACTCGTTCACCACAAACACTTGTAGTCATGTTTACCCTCATTATTGGTGAGACACAGCAGAGCAGGGCAGGACAGGACAGGGCCAGGAGATGAAACCCCTGAAACAGATAGTGCTGCCAATGTGGGCATCCATGGTGACAGGGATACTTGAGAGGTATTTTATTTGCCTATGTACTGTAAAATATATAAAGGGACTATCACAATAGCACATTTTCCGCCCACTTCGCTGAAAAGTCGTGGGTAGTAGGCCGTGAGCTCCCCTACCTTCGATTAGTGAGCACAATTTATGCCGTTGGAAATTACTGAACCGTGCGTCTACTGTCGAAGGTACAGTACTATAAAATCAAACATGTTTCTCTTTTGGTCAGTTTACTAATTGACTATACTGTACACATTACAGTACTTGGCTTCTGAAATGGAATTACAGTATATAAAAAAAATATTTATTAATGAATCTTCAGGGCTAGTAGTTAATTATGGGAGAAGTTAATACTAGTTATAGCTGCCATTATGAATATAATTCTTATTTGTTCTGTGCGATTTAAAACTACTTTACCTTTGTATACTCTCATGTTTGGGATCACTGCTCAGTGTTCACTGTTATTGTAATGTCAGTAGCCCAGATATTTACAAATAGATCTACAGGCAGCAAGTAACAAAGGCCAGTCTATAGGAGTTTGTGGACAAAAGGTGCAGAGATGGCTTACTGTGTGTGCTAGGGAGTGGGAAGTTTGTCACCCACCATGTGGTGTGGGAGGAAAGAAGTGGGTGGAAAAAGAGCACTTGTGTGATAGCCGCTTTACCAAGCATTCTGAGATATAATCAAGGTAATCTTTTTGAACCTAATATCCTAAAACAGAACTTTGGGGTAGGCTACCCTGCCAATTACTGTACTATACATTATCTAACATTCATAAGTCTCTTTAGTTAAACAAGTTACCACTACAGGATTTCAACAATCTGAATATTGCCCCATTCCTAATATTTAACCATTTACTACGTTTCTTTAAGTTCTATACCAGATAAATACCTACCAATTCCCTCACACAACCAAAATTACCAAATGTGTTATAACAATACTTACCTCAAACTGCTACACCATCTGTCATATATTTCCCAAGTCCATCAATGTGATAATAATTATAGTCTTGTCTTTTCAGGTATCCAGTGGGTGTAGTGATGAATAATTAATAAAAATGAATAATATCTGAATGGAGGTGACAACACTACCACTAATTTACACTAATGTTACGTTGACACACACACACACACACTTACCTATGCAAGAAAGTCAAGTTAGTTTAATACTTTAATATACTAATAACCATCGAGGTTAATAATTAAGGAGAAGCTGCAACATTCAGTTCTGTTTAGAAGTCAGAATGTATTAAGTTCGTCGTTATCGTATTGGTAATGTCAAATCGTCCATGGTTTGGTAAGTCTCATTCTCAACAGTGCCTTTATTTATATATTGGTGTCCTTTTGATTTATAGTTGTGCTGTGGGTTTATTAATCTTAGTGATATTTACATTATAACTGACGGGATAAATACTTTCCTTATTTTGCGTATTACCAGCATTTAAATTGTGTTATTTTTCCTTTCTTCTCTCTTATAATAATCACAATTTTATCTTCCTGTTGGTTACTGCAGGAATTAGGGCAGTTCAATATGCACTGGAGGAGAGAAGGGAGGACAGTTAATTGACACAGTTTCCCACAGATTGAATAAGAAGATTGTACAGCCACCCTCCAGAATAAGACCACATGCAGATAAGCCTTGTACTTTACGAATCGAAAGACGAAAGGACAAGGCGATGTAAGTAGAGATGAGAGACATGTTGCACAATCCGAGCATCAAATAGACTCACACCAACCCCTCCTTCACCACCAACTGTAGTGAAGAGCAGCAAGAGTTTAATTAATGTGTGGTCCCCATAATTAAGCAATACCTGCAACAGCTAGTGCCATTCCTTGAAGCCACAGCCCAGAAAGATGGATTCACAACTCGACTCTGCTGGTAATCATCGCCTACAACTCGCACAACTTGTCTGTCATCATCATTACGAACAAAAATGTGTTGAGAGATTCACCAACCACAGTGACTAATAATTATCTCCCTCAGTATCCTTTGAAAGAATGTAATTTTCTACGATCACCTCAAGACAGCTTTTAGGACTAACTAACCTATAGCTGTAAATTATTTTATGTATCTATGTCTATGTTGTACGCTATGTCATATTTGTATTAGGTTGCTGTGCACAAACCCTGTAGAACTCTTGTACTATTGTTATTTTCTGCTTATTGTGTTAACGAAACTTTCCTGCTCTCAGTGGAAATTAAAGAGCCGACAATTGCTTAATCTGTGCAGCTTCCACAGCTGAGATAAAGACATATGGAGTAACCTACTAAAGTTATAGATATTATCTTTTATTTTATTTAGTATTTCATAAGTGGCAAGTAAGTATGAACGTTTATTGTCTTTATTATAGGTGTTATGATACATCAACCCCACATGGGCCACTCCCCGGCTGTCTTTAGTACAGGGCTGCCGGCCGTATGAACATTCCATCATCGCCTACTACTCTCATCATCATCACCATCTAATACATTTTCCTTTCTGAGTTGTCTCTGAAATTATTTATATTTAGTAACTAAGTGGTATAATCACTAATAAAAATTATATGAAAATATATTTTTTCTTTTGTTTACAATAATTTTCTTACCGCACCTCAAAAAGCAAGAGTACCAACCCTTACTGATTTGACAGTAGAACCTAATATTTCACCATACTATGATTAAAAAGGCATTGTATGAAATGGAAAATGTAATGATATCATCCATTGTAACTGGTGACACATTTTATTGAGACAAGCTGAGGCTGAAGTTGACAGAAACTTGCTGCTGTAATGTTGGTACAACTGTTTAAATTCACCCAATGAGGTAACCTTCAATTTGTACACGGATAAAAATATGCATGATTCTCTATATGATCACCGATACTACTTACTATTATTTCAAAATAGTTTCTTGGGACAAAAAAGTTATGGTAAGCCGTAAGGATAAGAAAAACTATAAAACCAATGTAAGAGATGAGTTGCCTCCGTATTCATTCTGTGGCCTGTGTTGTGGGGAGACAGACAGATCGCCATTTGTCCTGGGTGTGAGTGGGGGTCAGCTCCAATTTCCCGGATTTATCGTGCTCGCGGAGTGTCTGAAAGCCGCCGGGAGTGTGATGAAGGATGAAGGAAGGTGTGCGCTGTGTGTAGAGATGCGAGTGTGGTAGAGAAGGGAAAGCAATTGATGAGCATTCTTCATTCTATAGTTTGTCCGCGGCAAGATGGCCCAGTCTGTGAATTGTAGCCTAGACGACATCGACCTTAATGCTCTGAAGGTAAGGCACACACACACCATTATGTACTACACCCATCACTGCTCATCACTCCTATGCTTATTTACACCCATTGTTCACCCTGGATCCACACACATAAGGCGTTAACATGGGTAAAATCCCACCCATCCATCCCTCCTCACCACCCCTTGTTCTCCTTCCTTCCCTCGTCTCGTGTCATCCATTTCTGTCCCACCCACATTTTGTCACTTTTTCACGGCAATTCTTCACACGGGTCCTTTATTTCTTTGATATAACAACGTACGTATAGTACTTCTTTCTTCACGAGTGTTGAGTTACCCATGTCTATTATTTTCTATTTGATTGTTTGGTATTTCTGAAGATCGGGATTTTCGTTTTTTTTTTTTTAATCCAGCTTGTTTTATTTTCGTACATGGTGTTTATTTATGGTTGTTCATAATTTAGGGGACTGGACGATCTGAGTGGGTGCCTGTTCGAGTAGAAGCTTAAATTCGATTGGATGCCTAACGTAATAGGAAGTTTCTGAGTGTAGGAACTTATCAGTGTAGAGTCTTAAGGTGGGATTCCCTTGTTGGCAAATTGGAAGGCTACTGATTCCTCCAAACTATGCCACGAAACAAATTACCTCAATGGTACTAAAAGGGGATAATTTTTATGACATAGTTTGGAGGAATGAGACCTTCCAGTTCATGAAAAAGAGAATCTCCCCTTAAATGGGAGATTCATTTGAGGATAAATTGGTTGGCTACTGATTTTTGTTGAATACCATGCCACGAAACAGATTCCCCATTAAAGTAACGGTAGCGTTAACTGTTTCCTGCCATAATATGAAGGAATCGCAGACCTTCCAATTCACCAACGAGAGAATATCCCCTTTAGGTCCGGAAAATGGTATTGTATATAATAACTCACAGATACGGATGCTTTGGAAGAGGTTTGTGTCTGTGATTTAAGTTCAATAGCCTGGTTGTTACCTTGACATTGACTGTAAGTAGATAATTTCAACCATTGGACTGAGTTATGCCTGTGTACTTGGCACTATGCCCCGGGTGTGGACAAATCCTCTTTACATGTATTGCATATCATAGATTTAGGTGTAAGCTAAAATTGGTGAATGCATTATTTGTGTAAATTAATGCCCCATGTGTCTCAGATCAATGAAAAAATATGTATTATTAATACTCTTCTTATTATTACTATTGGTACGGTATTTGTGCAGAGAAGCATTCATTCAAATACCTTTCACATTAAGAACTATTTGAACAAATGGATCAATGATAAATTGCTTGTACCATATTAGATTTGATAAACCTGGCATTAGAGTTGCCACACTAGTTACAGTCAGTCACACTCACCACTAATTATTCACTTCAACAAGACATTTTGCCTATATAAGAACCCATAATATAATGAAATGAACACATTATTAATGTCTGAAACCAAAGAGAAAACATAAGCCCATGTATATATACTGTACCGTAGTTAAAACTGTTCAGCAGATTTTGTACTTTGCTTTGGAGAATCTCCTGATCTAAATAGGCTTGGTGATTAGTTAATAAAATAGGTTAAGTGTTTAATAGTGTAGTGTGTTCTATTCCCATGTTCAGATACCCACTTTGCACAGGCAATTAGTATATCCTAAAGTATAAAAATTCTCTAAGACACGAAATGCAATGTTGGTAGTTTATTTAAAGTAAGATGGGCAAATGCACCACCTGGTGTGTTGCCAACTTCATGGTATGGACAAATTATGTTTAGGTATGTGTATAAGACCCACAGAAAAGGAAGTTATACACTTAACAATTGACTTGATTTTTTTTCCTGGTGCATATTCTTAACTTACAAAGAGCCATTTCCCAGAGCAGTTGAGTGCTACCCATCATAATAATATTTTTTTGCAAGCAAGAGATACTAGTATGGTACATACAGTATATAGCTTGTGGCTGTCATCACAATCACCTTTGAAGAGAAGAGTTCATTGCATTGCATGGCAGATATATAGCAATGTTTTGGCAGGACCCAGCAGTCTACAGTTTAGATCAGGTCAGGTTAGGTTTTGCATGTTTTGCCACATACAATTCCTCAAACTACAAACCGCACTGTGTGAAACAAATACTGTATGTTATGTTCCACTCCCATGAAAGTGAACCCAATGTTGCTAATCATGTTACAGCTGAGGTAGGCCTATAGCCTACATACCCAATAATGACACAGAAACAAAAGTCAAAGATAATTTTATTAACTCTTCTGCTCACTGATGTCTGCTTCAAATCTTGTTGACATGCCATGATTATTAAGTTCACACCTCAGGCTGACAGGGAATTATTCTGTCAAGGAAAATCAAGCACTTTCTTGTCTGTCGATGGGTCTTTCATATTTGTGTGTACGATATTTTTTTACCCATTTAATTGCTGGTATTAAATCTTTCTTGAATACCTTACTTACGGTATTATTTATAATCATATTAGGGCATGAAAATAACAGATTCTTAAGTTATAAACTTCAGAAAGATAAGATGCAGATAATCTGAGACTTGGCAACTATGATTCCTCCCAGGGAAGTGCATCAAATTTGAATTGGTAAATTAGTTTTCAAGTTCATTTATGGGCTACATAGAAAAATGAAGACCTTAAATCTGTGAGAAAGATTAAGGAGTGATAATTGGCTGTGAACTTCAGCTCAAAAGACATCTGGTGGAGAAGTTGATACTGTAGTGCAAATGGTGGGTCCAGTTACAAGAACTTTTGTAAGCTTGGAGACTGGAATGTTTATAACTATTTACACTACTGTACTTTTAACACTTGGTTTGTCGTGGATCTTAAGTTTTTCTTTTTTAAATGAACAGGCATGTTTGTAGTCTTTCTGAAATTGACGTCTCACTGAAATTTGTTGATACTGTACAGTATTTATATCCTTCCCTTACTATGTAATGGCCTCATTTGTGGTCACCATTGTATCACATGGCAGCCATACTTCTTGTCTTGTTGAATTTCAAGTGTTTCATAGTTGATGGATAACTCACTGTTCACTGGTGTGTCATGTTTGGTTTCTGGCAAATAGGTGTTGATAACATTTCTCAGCATTGTCATTTTGTTTCTTGTATTGTAAAAATAATGGGACTTAAACAAATTGTGGAATCACCCTATAAGATGGAGCCTTTTGGAATGTTTTGCTATAGGTTGTAAAATTAACTAATAATGTGGAAAATACTGGTACAATCAGAATGTTATGGTCCTCACTATGGTTGTTGTTAAGAGTTCTTGCCTTTCTGAAGCTGCTGTACTGGACCAGAATGATCTGTTATATACTGTACAGGTTCTATGCAATGTACTGTTACTTCAAGTTATATAGCCTATATACCGGTGCTGTACCAAATTAAATTGTAAGGATGAGAGAATATAGCCATTTAGGTTGCTTTTTTTCAGGCATTGTAATAGTGAACCATATACACAATAATATGGATTGCTGACAAGTAATACTTCGCCTCGAGGTAGACTGACTTACTTGGTGTAACCTTGACCTTATAGCTAAATGAAGGTCATTGTTCTGTGGACGGTGGCCACTCCCCGGACGTTACTTCCCTCACCCGTTCTTCCATCTTGTATAATCAGTACCAGTTAGGCTTTACTCCAACAATATAATACTCCTTTTCCTACCAAGGACAGTAGGTAAGGTGTTCCTCGAGTAACAATATTTTTTTCGAAATCATGGTTTACGTGGCTAACATTCATGTATAGCCACAATCAAAAGTCCTTCATCGGGTGAATGAAAGTGAATGTGTGTGTGTATGTTTATCATTATTTAGTCGATTAATAGTCAATTTAGAAACAACGTGTGTAAGGAGGGGGTGCCCCAACTTCTCCACCCCGTTTTGGCTCCACATGCACTAACCTACACCCCGGACATAACCGTGGCTTCATCTCATATACCCTCCACACCCTCTCTGAGAAGCCTCCAAAGCCTCCAATTCTCGTACACGATCAAAGAGCCCATAAACTTGGATAATCTAATAGAATAATATCTGCCGAGATTAATTCTGATGTTGAATCCTCCAGCCTGTGCCATAAAACTATCTACCATACCCTTGGATCAGTTTGCAGGAATTTAAAGCCATCAACCGAACCCGGACTGTATCATATCACCTTCAAGCGACGGCAATAATAATTAGAGAACGGAAAACACTGTTGGAGATTTGCTTTGTCCTCATTATCGCCCTTTAGTTTGGCTTGATGGCGGACGACGGCTGAGTTGATGAGGTTAATGAGGGTAATTTAGAGTGAGGTGAATAATTAACGAGGGTTTGGGACATGAGAAGTGAGATTAGAATACTTTCTTCCATTTGGGGGGAACGATTGATGGATTAGGAGAACTGGCCTTCTCTCTTTCTATCTCTCTCTCTGTTGCCGTGTGTCTAACTTGCTCTATATATATTTCCCACCTCACTCCCTCTCGCCCTCTACGTTCTTAGTACGGTACTATTTCATTCCTCTCTCTCTCTCTCTCCTTCGAATGCCAGTCCACTTATGGGATTATTAATGCTTTTACCGTCACTGGACATAGGTTTCATGCATGTGATCGAGGCCCAGGTAAACAACAGAGAGAGAGAGAGAGAGAGACTATATAGATATACATGTACCTAAAAGAGGTGGTAGATGTGTCTTTGTTTTTCCACAGCAGTCATCCCTCCCTTCCCCCTCCCCTCCCCTAACACCGGACATAACACCCCTCCTCCAGTCACATCCCTCCCAGCCCCTTCCACCACAACCACAACCTCATCATCAACTGCCAGCTTTGTATCCATTCAGTCTTGGCCTACAATTAAACTATCTCTCTCTCTCTCACACACACACACATTGTATCACATGCACCTCAACTCTTATTTAACACTTGCCATCAAAAACACTTCTCAGCATAGGATAGGATTTCCTAGTTGTGTCCTTCCTTACTGGAGAAATCTCTGCCTGCAGGGAACTAGGCTATGATGGACTGTACATTCTTCTATAATTTCATCCTCTGATTGTGTAGAGGTTAAACGTTGCCATATTCATTACTCTTCATTCTCGACCAATTGTCTTTATATCAACCAAACTTTATAAATTTGTAGTTCAGTTATACTTATGATTCATTGATCGCCTTGATTCCTCCTAAGAATGTCAGGATACAGGGCCACATTAATAAAAATGATGTTGTGGTCTCTTGTTTGGAATAGTTTGGAGGAATATCAATTGCTCCAGATTTACCACCAACACTACTACCCCTTTAAATAAAGATAACCTCATTACGAGTCTGAAGGTCTTATGTTATCAGTGCTTCCTGTGTATTATTTTTACCCTTGTTCAGTCATAGCTCCAGTCAGTAAGTCTGTGGTACTGTACAGATTTACAGCAAGGTATATAGCCTAGCCTAGCCAAATGTTTGTCTACATCCTGTCTAGCCCCTCTTCCTACATAGAGCTGTAGTCCAGTCTGTGTAAACCACCTACCATCACACTATTCTTTCGTTACCCATCATCATCACCACCACCAATACCTTCATTTCATCACCCATCATACCATCATTTCATCACCCACCATCACCACACCTTATCCTTTCATTACCCACCACCACACCCTATCCTTTCATTACCCACCGTCCCCACACACCATCCTTGCATTTCCCATCATCACCCTTCCCTTGCAACATTGTCACACACGACCACTACCTATATCGCCCATAATTACTTTCTTACCACCCACTACCGTCACCATCACCACCACCACAAAGGCTGTAAAGGTCCCTGTACTCACTTACCACCCACCACTACTACAACCACTAACATCATCCTTTCACCAACCTTCAACAAAGTATATGCACCACTACCATCCCCCCACCTTTTTCCCTTCCCCTTCAACACTCCCTCCCACTGCCACCACCATCCACCCTTCCACCACAGGCACTCTCACACGAGCTGATATCACCACTTGCACCACCTCTTCATCAACACCACCTACACTAACCTCGAATGTTTATCACCACTGCAACATACTACCGTAGTGTTCTAGTCTATCACCTTCATTTTAATATCCATATAATTTGAACTTCATATAGCAGAGGTAATATGACCTCAGATAGCCTACCCGTTTTGCTTACATTAGTGTTCATACTGCAAGTTGCAGATAAATAGCTAAGTTCTGCACATTTTTTATTTAATCTGTCTTGGAGTGCATTACATTTGCAAAAGAATTCTAAAAAGTAAATGAGAAAGTCGGTACATTATTATTCTCTAATGAATATAAAAGGAATATAGGTACTTGATGCTTTTCGTTCCTGCGTTGTCCTTGGCTCAGTTTCCGTAGCTCTTTGATGTTTATTTACCCGTTTAGCCTTGTGCTTATCTAATTATTAACTTCGTCTGTTTGTTTCGTGTAATCCCCCATACACTCACTGACTCGCACACACGTTCATGATTGTGTGTGTGTTGGCGTGGGAGTGAGTAGCTTAGACCAGCCTGGTTCCTCTGGCAGTATAGTGACCATTTGTCGTTCTGTTTTAAAGCTGTACTCTCTCTCTCTCTCTCTCTCTCTCTCTCTCTCTCTCTCTCTCTCTCTTACCTTTGCTTTCAGCTTCGCATCAATTCTTTTGTGTTCTGTGATCTGTCTTTTATCTCTTTAGTCTACTTCAAATTCTCAAACATTTTGCGCATTCTCTCTCACTCATACACACTTTAGTTCTGTCTGTTTTTTTCCCCGTCTTTTTACTTTCGCACAGATTCTCACACACACCGTTTGCCTATACTCACAGTTTTCTTCTCGCTTCCAACCCCAAACCCCCTTCATCAACTGCCCCTCCCCGTGCATTTGGGAGTAACGGTGAGGCAGGGAGAGGGAACATTGGCTCCCTCCCCCCTCCCAGATCCCTCCCGTCTTCCTCCTCCCTCCCTGACTGATATTGTCGCACTGGTCCTTGCTCTCTCTCTCTCTCATATTGGTTTAATATTTACACTAACGTGGAATAGTCTGACTAAAGGTGACGAACGTGTGTTTACACATTTTGGTCAACGTCATTTTCCCTGTAATGGTCTAGTGACGAAAGTTAATGAAGCTCAACTTGCAAATCCAACCGAGTACTTCGCTATTTAAAAATTATATTTACTGAATAAACATTGCGTATTGGGTGCCAAGGGCAGAGGAAGTTAAAACTCACGTTATACTTTCACTAGATGCATGGTCGATGTACAGTAGTCTGCAAATGTTTCTATGCAAATTAGTGTTACTTAAATGTATATGTGACAACTTCCCTGAACTGGATAAGATTACTTTGACAAAGTTTAGCAACAGTTTTTTTTATAAGCTGGATGTCATTTATCAAAACAAAACTATTGATAGTGTACACACGATAACAAGTGTTAATAATGTGTTAGTTACCTTATGTATATAGAAACTTTTGCAAGGCAACTGTATATGAGGTTCAGTTAGTCAATCCCTTGGCTTTCAACATTTGCTTTAAAACAATATATGTTGAATATGTGTCGTGTCGGTTACTTCAGGCAATTGGAACCGTTCAGATGTTTAGCATTCCGGGGGACTAACATTTAAGTGACCGTACCGTAGTCTACTTGGTAGAAATATATCCATGCATAATGTACCGTAGGACTAATATAAACAAGCATACTGTAGCCTAGCTGTACCTCAAATTCTAACATTCCTGCCCTACCAGATTTTGCGACTGGAGCATCAGGTCATTTCAGAATTGACTCTTGGACTGCGTGGTTTTCCTGTGACATTTTAAATAGTGAAACATTAGTCAGTGTATACATTACCATAGTTTTGTATGTGTTGATTGAGTAAGATTTAAATATACATAACTTATGGCCGTCAGGAATGCATCCCTACCATGAGAAAGATTCGTTCGTGTCAAAAAGAGGCAGTAGTTCGTGGTCCGTTGATTAATGCAATGGTTAATCATACCTAACTTGACGGATACTTTTCCAGTGACTGTACTCCGCCAGGGAGAACAGGTTTTATTGGTGTTTTTTTGAGTAACATGAACCGGTGCAGTCAGTGGTGGTGTGGTGTTGCATCCGTTCATCCAACACTCTTTTGTTGATCAATTTTCATTCCTTTGGATCCCTGGAGAATTGGCTACTGTAGAAGGTCTACTGCAGGTTATGTGTCCTTCAAGAGATGGTACCGTAATTTTTTTTAGTTTAAGTATAAATTTATTGGCCTTCGTTTAATCAACATTGCGAAACTGTTTTAACCCCTTTCTCTCTTTTTTGGCTAATTTCTTTTATTTATTATTTTTGTACTGGGCAGCGGTTGCTTTGTTCCCTGCAATAAAAACAGGTCCACGGGAATTAACTGATATTGTACAAAGGAAACTGGTAGCAGTATTTGAAAGTTGCAATTAACGTGGAATGAACAGTATTGCACCAGTAATGTGTGATGCAAGGAGAGATCAACCAAGCAAGAGATCATGTCAACGAAAATGAGTTTGCGAGTGACAGAAAACCGGGTGGAGTCTTGTGGGTTTGTTTACTGTGGGATATGTGGCAGCGTCGCCTATCTCCCTCCCCTTCTCCCTTCCTCTTTCTCTTTTCTCGCTGGCTATCAACTGCCTGCACTCGCCTCTACTACTCTCCCACCGGCTTGCTTTCTTCCCCAATATGTTCGAGTTTTTATTTTCATAGTTCGAGTTTGGGTTAATTTGATTGTAGACGTACCGAGATCGTTATTCTTTTTGTGTATGTGTGTGTGATTCATAGTTTGGACCGGTGGATGGCAACGTCGCTTCTCTTACTCACCCCGCCCTCTTCTATACGCTGTGTTTCCCTCCTATGCTCGGGGTCTAACTTGGACGCTACTGCAGATTTATGTAAACCCCTCCGTGTCCAGGTGTGTTAGAGAAGTTTTTGACATTTTACTTGCGGTTTTCAAGTGTGCTGTTGTTGTTGTTGTTGTTGTTTAGCACTTAGTATATAGAGGTGGTAAGCAGTGCATCCCATGTGGCAACGTTGCCCTCCCACGTTGTTTCTCCCCTCCTGTACTACTGTGGATTCTTTTTCCGTGTTCACTAGAGTCGTTTTTAGTATCGGTACTTTGGGACTTTTTTTATTATTTATCTCTACTCTTCCTCCTTGGTTGCCATTTCGGCTATTGCCATGAAAGACCGTTTGTATTTGCACACACTGTCTTTCTGCATCCACACAGGGGTGCTATTTCCGTGGAGCCATAGCCTAGCCTACCTTTTCTCACAGGTCGTGAATTCTTTAGTTACCACTCTGCATGTTTTCCCTTTGTGTGTGTGTGTTATTGCCATATGGCCTGGCATTATGGCTACTTGCCTATTATTGATATGCTCTCTCAATCTCTCTCTCTCTCTCTCTCTCTCTCTCTCTCTCTCTCTCTCTCTCTCATTCATTTCCGTTCTCTATGTCTTACAAACCACATAATAAAATCTACTTGGACACTCATTGGGTAACCATTTCTGTGGATAAGTTTAGTCAAGCAAGGGAAACGACGGACTTGCACCACAACGGAGGACTTTATCATGGCAGACGACGCACGTTTGTTTGTTTGGTTGCTGTTCACCATCACATTATGGCTTCACGCACCTATTGTAGACACACATCCAAATTTATGCTTACACATTATGTGTTTGTTTGTGTGGTTAATCATGGTGGAATTAGGGCGGATTTCTATGTTTTTCACACAAGTTAAAATCATCATCTTTTTCCTCCCTGTTCTTCAGTTCACCTTCCACACTTTCTCTTCTGGTCTTCCCCGTACACCAACGAGTAGCTTCCCCTTTTATGATTTTATCAACTTGAGACTTCCGTTACTGATACGTGTGACTTATAGAACAGTTACAGTATTACTCACCGTTTCCTGATTACACAAACTTCCATATAACTCGTTTGTACTTAACTGTAAGACTCAGTCACGGGGCCAGAAGTTGTCACCTCCTTTAATCTGGAATTTTATTAATTAAGGGAAGCAACCTTTTGTGGTTAATCTGGAGTCAATGTAGAACCTAGCTATAAAACACATCCCCTGTATAAGTTCATATGGAGGTGTTGTGTTTCCTGGCATAGTTTGGAAGAATCAGTAGCCATCAGATTCCCCATAGGACTACTAGGCTTACGACTTACGTGGATAGTACAGTGTTGGTAAATCTGGAGCAATACTGTCTTCAATCAACAGCACACCATTGTTTTTACTAATCTAGTGTTGTTGTTACCTGGCTGGCATACCTCCATAGTGATGGTAATGTACAGTTACTTTCTTAAATTTATATCTTCGTCACTTCTCATCTCACCTTTCACCCATGAATCCTCTTCCTCTCCTCACCTTTCACCTCTCCTCCCATGTCATGTATTTCATTCTTCCTCCATCCCTCCCCACTCCTGTCTAACCTTATCTCCCCCTTCCCTCCCTTCAACCCCCCTTCCCACTCCTTATATCCCCCTTTCCCTCCCTCTCCTTCACTCTCTACTCCTTATCCCCATTTTCCTCCCTCCCCAATCCTTATATCCCCCCCTTCCCTCCCCCTCCACCTCCCTTCTCAATGCCGTCCGTGTAACGTGGGAGGAGAGAACACGGAACGCTGATTCACTCAAGGTACTGTCCATTCCTCACACACACACACACACACACATATTAACAACATTATTCCTTCACACACACAAACATCAACATTAATTCTTTACACACATCAACATTATCATCCTTCATACACACCCACGCACACATACATCAGCATCAATGATTTCTTCACACACACATTATCAACATCCTTCACATCCACCCACACATCGAATTACACACAGGCAAACACACAGTCCTTGACCTAAGAACACACACACACACATACACACACACACACGTCCTTGTACTAGTGGGGCGGGGAACACACATTTTCTAACCTGTATATATATATTCTCGTTACTGGTGATGGTCAGTTTGTTGTTGGTAAAATTGAGTAAAGACCTTGCTTGTATCCCCCACGCTCACTTTCCCTCACTGTCTAGGTTGTCCTTCTACATTGTTTGTACCCTTGGTGGTGAAAATTGTTCCGATAAAATGATACGAGTAATACCGAGTAATGATGATAATATATATAAAGTAGTACGTAATAATTCCGGTACTATTACAGTACTGATAAGGATACTATTACTCATATTACTACTACCACCACCACTACTACCGTAATACTACTACTACTACTACCACTACTAATGCTACCACTACAACTATACCACCACCACTACTACCACCACAACTACCACCACCACTACTACCACCACAACTACCACCACCACTACAACAACTACTACTACATCCACTACTACCACTACAAATACCACCACCACCATCACCACTACGACATCAACTACCACCACTACTACCACCACCATCATATACTACATTACACTAACATTCACCAAGACAGAGTTAGCCAACATGCACATAGTCATGCAACCCGTCAATCACTCTTCTTACCTTTCAACAAACCTCCACACCTTCCTTCTATTTGACCTCGCCTTGTACACTTGACCTTCGGGGGTTTAGGTCGACTTGGGGCTTTCCTAGTATGAGTCAGATTGTTTGGGGTTTGCCTGAGGAAAAATATACATGACAAGAGAATGATAATGAATTGGATTATTAGTAGACGCGTGAGTGAACAAATAATGAAAGAAAATTATATTGGTAGTTATATTATAAAAATAAATAATACCTACCGATAAGTGACGTAAGTAATCATTATTTATGAATAAGAAAAAAACTATAATGGCTTTCGATATTGTGGGTACTTGACAATGGTAAAAGCTGAGAAAATAAAGTGTAGTGGGTTTGATTGATTGACTTGTGCACACGTCCACAAAACCGTAGGCAAAGAGAGAGAGAGAGAGAGAGAGAGAGAGAGAGAGAGAGAGAGAGAGAGAGAGAGAGAGAGAGAGAGAGAGAGAGAGAGAGAGAGAAATGGCACGCACTGTTCATTTAGAAACAGAACGCACGTAAATTTAGTGGGAGAAAAAACACACGTACAGAGAGGTAGAGAACACACATACACACAGGAAAGTAAATGGGAATGTAAGTAGGGAAGAAGAGAGGAACGTGATTGGAGGAAAGGAGGGGAGTTGGAGAAAAGCTAAGAATAGATACAAGTCCAATGAGGGGATGGAGGGAGGGATGGGAGTGTGATAAGAGAGAGAGAGAGAGAGAGAGAGAAGCAAAATAAGAGACAAAATATTAAAAGGAGAGATGATGCTTAATTGAGAAGGGAATAACCATCGAGAGAAGAGAGGGAGGGGGGATGAGTGTTAGAAAGGAGTGGTAAAGGGAGGAAAATAAAGAGATGGAGAGAAAAACAGTGTAAAGAACCAGGAAGGGGAAAGGATGGGGACATAAGGAGAGGGGAAGAGAGGGAATCAAAGAGTGAAAAGTGGAGAGTAACACGGAGGGTGGAAATAAAAATGAAGGAAGGACTGAGAGGGGGAAGTGTGTGTGTGTGTGTGTGTGTGTGGTGCAAAAAGGAAGAGGGGAGTGAGTGGGAAGGTTGCAAAGGGAGGAAGAAGAGAGACCCCGTGGAGGAAGTGGAGAGAAGGGGGGGGGGTTAGAGGCAAAGAAAGTAGGGATGGAGAGAGCAGGAGAAAGGTAGGAGGAAAAGTGGTATATAGTGAGGGAGAAAAGTGGTGCATGGAGAGAGAAAAAGGTGGGTTTGTGTTGAGATGGGAGTGTGGTGAATAGTAGCAAAAATAGGAGGAAGAGTAATAGTGAGGGAGAAAAGTGGTGTGTAGAGAGAGAGAGAGTGTGTGTGTGTGTGTGTGTGTTTGTGTTGAGAAGAATGAGGGGAGATGGAAGGAGTGTGGTGAGTAGTGTGAGAAATAAAGAGAGTTAGTGAACGACTCAGCCAGCCAGCAGAGGGGAAGGAAGGAAGGAAAGAAGAGAGATGAAGAAAATTGTAAAGAAATGAGCAGGAGTATGGAGAATTGGGGAAGAGACGTGTGTGAGAGAAGGGGGAATAAAGAGAGTGATGATGAAGCTATGAGTAGGATAGGAAAAGAGGAGGAGGTTGTAAACAAAGAGTATAGAGGAAGTGGTAAAGAAAGGAGGAAATGTGGTTAGGTGGAGGGATGTAAGTGAGAGAAAAAGGAGGGAGGAAAAACGTTGTGTAAGAGAAAAAATGAGAGAAATGGCTGATAGAGAAAGAAGAGAGGACGAAGGAGGAAGAAAAATATGTTAGAATGAGATGTATATGAAAGGAAGAGACTATAAAACGAGTGTAAAAGAGAGGAGGAAGAAAAGTGGAGCTAAATTGAAAACCAGTGAAGAGGAGAAACTAAAACGAGAGAGGAAGAATGGAGGAAGGAAGGAAGGGAGAAAGGAGGGTGAGAGGGGATGGGAGGACGGTCGTAAAATAGCAAGGAGAGGAAGAACGAATAGGAAGAGAAACTAATGAAGGAGAAAGATGTGTTTATAGGTAAGGGAAAAAAAGTGTAGAAAATAGCAGTGTAGATAAAAGAAAATATGGGATGAATTTATAGTTTGAAAATGTGGAGAAGAAGAATGAAGATGAGTGGTGTGAAGAGGAAGGAACCATGGAGGAAGGAGAAGAGCCACAGGATGATAAATAAAGGGGAGAGTATAATACGTGATTGGAGTGGAAGATGAGCGTTGTGTATAGTTCAGGGAAGGAAGCCGGTGTCGTGAAGAGAAAGAAACATGTGTAGATGTATTATTTAGAGAGAGAGAGAGAGAGAGGAAGCAGTAAGCATAGGAGAGGAAGAGAGTGAGTGTAGATAAGGAGATAGGGAGAGAAGGCCAGTATAAACCACACCTGCCTGCCTGTGGTAAAGAAACAGTGGCTAGTCAGGTGTGTGTGTGTGTGTAGGGGTAGACAGTTTTGTGGTGTGGTGACCCTGGCCTCCAACACTGCTCACGTGAGGGGCATCGATTCCTCCCACGCCTCTCCCTCCACCCCATCCCACCCCACCCCCCTTCCTGC
>JAWZYT010000779.1:0-15000 GCA_034508575.1 Petrolisthes manimaculis | reverse complement strand
CACACAAACAGACCATGTGATTACAGTGACCTGGTGGTAGTGGACACTGTGTATATAGTGTAGATACTGACTGTACAGGTACCAGTATGTAATGTCCAACACTGTTTGTAGTGATGCCCACCCAACCAGTAGAAGAAGAAACAGCTAAAGTATAGGGTACTTATTTTGGTGTCTACTGTACTTACAAACATACATACATACATACATACATACGTAGATTCATTCACATGTTCATACACCGTACACATTGAATATCCTCACGCGAACACGCACCCGCATAAAACTATATTGGCTATATGCACGCAATGCCAGAAACAAGAGTAGCGTACTTACTTACTACTTAACATACAAACATATTATATGATGTACTGCCACAAGAATTCGTACAGACTGTTGTTTTCAAGGGCTTACATCATATAGCAAATGTTAGACTACATAACTGCAATACAAAACTATCATTGGGTTTGTTATTTAGCAGTCACAGAGTTACTTGGTAGACCGTTCAATTGCAGTACTTCCACAATAATAACCTCTCTTTCCATATAGCCTGTGTAAGAACTCCGGTAGCCAACCGTACTGTACATACACGATAAAAAGTCCTACATCAGGTGAATGAAAATAATCCCCTTTGAATAAATCTTAAACCAATATTACAGAAAAAAAATCAATGGAGCTTCATATATCAAGAGGGTCGTTTCATTCGAAGGTGATGCAGGACTTTTGACCATGACTGTACACGCACGATAAAAGGCTGTGCATCAAGTGAATGAAATTGAGACGTGATTTCAGAGACCAACAGCTACAGTTTATAGTATCAGAGGCAGTTATTTTCATTCGAAGACTTTACAGGACTTTTTAGTATGACCTTACATATTATATTCACAGATACAAAGAAATGAATGTACAGTACCATACACATCGATATTTACAACATGGGGTAGATAAATGAGAAAGAGAGAGAGAGAGAGAGAGAGAGAGAGAGAGAGAGAGAGAGAGAGAGAGAGAGAGAGAGAGAGAGAGAGAGAGAGAGAGATAAAGAGAGAGAGAGAGAGAGAGAGAGAGAGAGAGAGAGAGAGAGAGAGAGGAGAGATAAAGAGAGAGAATAATATATATGGAGAAAGTATGTTGTGTTGTGTTGTGTTGTGTGAGCTGTGGAGCCATCTTTGTACCCTTCCCTTTTTTTTTTTTTTTTTTTTTTTTATTTACAATATTAGCAATACATTATACAGCCCTAAGTGCTCAGTGAGTTGCAGAGTACTATCTTGGGCATGATTATAGAATACATAGTAAGTGTAATACAACATTAATAGTACATGTTACCCAATATGGATATGCAAAGAGAAAAATTGTAACTGGTAATAATACCTTCCCTTCCCATCCCATTTCCTTCCCTCGTTGTAACTTCATCATCTCCCTCCTTCTCTTCCCCTTCTCTTTCAGTCACATACACATCGCTACCCTTCACTTCTCTCTCTCTCTCTGTCGCTTCCTCTCTGTCTCTTTCATTCCCCTTTTATCTGTCTTGTTCTTCATTCTTTTCCCTATCTTTCTTTCATATTTCTACTTCCCTTCCTCTTTGTCATTCACTTTCCATCCCATCTTTCCACACCTCAATCCCTTTAGTTTTTATTACTAACTTATTTCAATCATCTCCTTCCCTCTTATCTGCCCTAGCTCCTCTCCATTCCCTTTATCAATTCTCACCATTCCCTTCCCTCAGTAAACCCCTCTTCCCCCCTCCCCTCCCTCTCTCCCCTCAGTGAACCCCTCTACCCCACCCCTTCCCCAACTACCCCACTGCCACGGCATTCCACCCTTTCCCTTCACCCTTAACTTTCCCTCAGGCCCCCTCCTCCTACCCCACCACCACCACCACTTCCTTCCCCTTCCCTCAACTCACCGCCTTGGTAGCGCATCTTCACTCTCTCTCTCTCTCTCTCTCTCTCTCTCTCTCTCTCTCTCTCTCTCTCTCTTAAACTGTACTACTGCTGCTGGTGGTGGTGGTGGTGGTGGAGTGAAGTAAGTAAGTGTTGGTGTGGTGAAAGCAGCAATAGTTTGGTAGTGGAGGTCATGTAGTGGTAGTGGTGGTAATGTGGTGGTAGTGGAGGTCATGTAGTGGTAGTGGTGATAGTGGTGGTAATGTGGCACTTGTCATAATATTACAAAAAGTGGAGAGAATTGTGGTGGTGGTGGTGGTGGTTGTGGAGGTCATGATTGTATTGGTGGTGGAAATGTAGCACCGTGACATGTATTAAGTAGTGGAGAGGAGTGTGTTTTGGAATTGTAGTGGTTAGGTAGTGAATGGAGAGAATTATTGTGTGAGTGGTAGTATTATTGGTAGTAGTGGGTGGTGGTATGTAGGTAGTTGAATGGAGAGAATTGTGTGATGGTAGTAGTGGTGGTTTGTAGGTAGTTGAATGGAGAGAATTGTGTGATGGTAGTAGTGGTGGTAGATAGTTGAATGGAGAGAAAAGTGTGTTGGTAGTAGTGGTTGAAGGTAGCCTAGTTGAGTGCTGTTGGTAAGTGTTGTGAGGCTTGGAAAACAATGTGGTGCGGGTGATGATGATGATAGGAGGAGGAGGAGGAGTGGTTTGTAAGGGTTTTAATGTATGACAATTATGGAATAAAGTAGTACCTATTATCATATAGCTAGCATGCATAGTGATAAGGGTTCAATCCATTACTCTACACACACACACACACACACACACACACACACACACACACACACACACACACACACACACACACACATCCACCTACACCCACAGTGAAAGGTAGGTGATAGAGGAACAATATCACTTGGTGAATGGCTGGGGTAACAAACATGATGACTCGTGACTAGACCAGACAAGACAAGACAACTCATCACACACACACACACACCTACCACCAAATATCAGGGACAGCAGGAAGCAGTAGGTGGAGGAGGAGGAAATGAAGAGGAGGAGGAGGAGGAGGAAGAAGAGGACGAGACCTTTTTGTTTTTCTCTCACTCTCCATTCACTTTCACTGCCAGCACCACCATTATGTGTCTATGTAAAGATGCCATTTCTGTATTGTATGTGACACAGAGACGGTAAAGAGACGGTAAAAACAGCTCATCGTAGCGAATATTTTGTAAGAGGAAGGTGCAGTTAAAATAGTATAGTTTGACTTGAATAATGAGGCAGTTTCCCTGGCAATCTGCGTACCGGTTCCAGAGTTAAACATGTGGAATTGAAAATATGTGAAGGTTGTGAGAGTTAGTGACAATTGCTGGTTATGTTGACTTGAAGGACATCAGGTACTAATTCTCATTTTAACATTTAATTCTCATTCTAACATTTAATTCTCATTCTAACATACTACATTAGTATTCACTTCTTAGGATCGAAAATACCATTTCCACTACAACCCCTTCCTCCACAACCAATACTACCACCACCAGTACCAATTCCACCTCCATACCACCACCACCAGTACCAATTCCACCTCCACCACCACCACCCCCACCCATATCCACCATAGTTACCCGCTAACCACCACTACCACTTTAAGCTACAGGGGTGGGATCTTCAAAGCTTCGTAAGCGCAGTTACGATTATCGTAGCGCCATCTTTGTTCGTAAGGTCTTCGTAACCGCTAAGAACGTATCTTCAAAGCTTCGTAAGCGAGTTTTTGGCCGCCATTATCCGCCATATTTGTTCGTAGCGCTATGAAGATCGAAAAGCACTCGTAAGGCTGATAGCAGGGTCGCGTAGTCGATAAACAACCCGTAAATAGTGAGATTTGAGTTTATTTACACTTGGCGCGGCTGACATAGACGACATAATGGGTGTTGTTATTGTCATTTATCGGTAAATATAAACAAGAGGAGGAGATTCAGCAGCTTAGTATAATGGAGCTGCAAATGTCAATTTAAACTGATGCACTGTGAAATAGAAAGTTACAAATATTTTGTGTGTATCATTACCTTTGGAGTGTTTAATTATGAATAATAGGATATAATGGTGACTTACTAATTGCAGGAAATTGGCTTCCATTTACCTGCAAATAAAGCAGAAATTCTTCATTGCATAGTTAGACCTAATTTAATCCATGTAGTATGAGTCTTTAATCCATATATAGTCCTTTGTATGAAGTGGATATTCTTTAGGATGATAAACTTTGATTTATTGACTTTCTAATGAAAATATTACAAGCACATTAATGTGATGTGTGAGCTGGTAACATTTAAATAACTGGAATTACATACTTACTGATAAATACTGGAGATGTATACAAGGTTGACCATATTCCAGAATCTAGGGCAAAATTATGTTTCAGAATTAACTATTGCAAATATTATCATGTAAGTTTCAATAACATGTACCGTACATGAACCTTTCTTACCAACTCAATTTTATTGAACAGTATAATTTAATAGATAATTTTCACCTGTTTTCATATAACATAAGACTTGTCTTTTTCTAAAATAAATGCTTTTCAACAGCTAATAACAAATATGTGATTGGTATTGGTTTTTCTTAATAGACTATAAAAAAACATACATTTTATTTACATAAAGTTTACAGAAATCCATGATACCTCCCTAGCTATTTGTACTATTAGTTTCCTGCATTATCACAGTTCATTACATCATATATACCTGAGTAAAAACATGCAAATTTATGATATTGGAAAGCTGTTTCACTCATGTACTTTCCAACAATGACTGATAACAAAAAACACCAATTCCATAATGACTACAGTACTTGTTTGTCACTCTTCACATTGCTTGGACAGATCACAGATATGGCAGAGAAATGATTAAAATACAAGATTAAAGCCACAGTACAGTATAAGTATATCCTTATAGTTAATCTCCGAACACAATAATTATTCAAGTACCGGTACTTTCACCTTCATTAATACTATTGGACAAAGATAAAAATGCATGAAAAAAAGTTGATTTTACTGAAAGAATAACAAATCTAACATGAAATGTGAATGCTAAAATAAAAGCTATATTTGAGAGATAAAATATATAATGAAAATAAATAACATCATTTCTTAAAAAAGCATAAGCAGAAGTTAACTATACTTTAGATTAAAACCTACACACAAACCACACAACTAAAACCATACTTGCACTCTAATAACTCTGTCACAAAATATAACACAACTTAAACTACACTAATTATATATATAAAAAAAAAGACACATGAAAACAAATCACCTTTTCTCGATTGCCTTTTTAATGTTCACCAAAGTTAATGATATTTTTGTTATATTTTCTGCAAGATCCATCCAAATATCCCTTATAGTCTTATGGAAAACTAGTATATCCTATCTGGAGGTAGCGTAGCTTCCAGATAAGCTATCACACCTCTAGCAGACCTAGAGGAAGGGTGACTTGAGGCTACAGAGCTGTGGTATGAATGTTCCTCACTTGATAGAGGTTCTACCAGCTTCGGCAAGCTGTCGCCAGTCAAAACCTCACAGTCTTCCACTGTAACTGGCCCAAAGTCCTGCCAACTGGGCCCAGGTGTAAGTGAAGGGGCCCTTGATGGCAGTCCTTGGTTAGGTGTAAGTGAAGGGGCCCTTGATGACAGTCCTTGGTTAGGTGTAGGTGAAGGGGCCCTTGATGGCAGTCTTGGGTCAGCCACATCACCTTCATCCAAGTCTTCTTCAGCAGCTGAGAAATTATGAAAATTAGCAACTTTC
Organism: Petrolisthes manimaculis; assembly: GCA_034508575.1. NCBI lineage: Eukaryota > Metazoa > Arthropoda > Malacostraca > Decapoda > Porcellanidae > Petrolisthes > Petrolisthes manimaculis. The sequence goes on along the minus strand of JAWZYT010000779.1, from coordinate 9,312 downwards.
ATATAATTTTAGAGAAATATTAAGGATTATCGTTATGAATTAATATTGTAAAGTCATACCTAAAGAAAGCAGTATATAATTAGTCATACATATAAGTACAGCAGCAGTACTGCAATTTTTTACTTAGTTAAAGTACTCATATGATACATATGGAATCCAACAAAGCATCACAAATTTAGTTTTGATTAATATTAATATGGCTCCAATTTTTAAGACTATAGGACCTGCTGCTAACAGGAGTTATTTATATGATACACAAAATATAAAAAATCACTATGTACTTGACTCTTGTATATTGTGTAATCACAGTACAGTACAGTACATGTACTGTGATTACTGAAGGTATGGATATATGAGACATCTTGTATATATATTCCTAGGACTAAGGCCTTATGATTTGCACTGTTTAACTTTGAATGGAATTGAGAGGTAATGCTGCTCAAAATTCATGCTTTATATATATAAACTCTCAATGTAATTACTTCACTAGTGCCAATGAGGGAAGATTTCCATATTCCTAGCCTAGATGAACAGTAGGACATTATTTACTGTTATATACTGTACATACTGCCTGGGTCTTGGAGTCCACAGGAATACCCAACACTTGCACTTTTTCAATGACTTGAGCCATAGCCTCAGGTGAATGCCTTTGTGTCACTAGTGCCACTACCTGAAATATAACGAAAAATGGTACATATTTCAATAACAAAGCAGAAAAAATTACAATACCTGGTTATTTTATTAAAATAGTACCGTACTGTATCTAAATCAGGCAATGGACATTCCCCCCATCCTTCAACCCATGTGTGCCCATGCCAACACCCAAATCCACAATATTAATAATGCTTATATAATTTATTTCCTTAATCTGTCTTTCAATAAAAATGTTTGAAGTATAAGTTATTAAATTGCACTTGCCAGATTTCACTACATATTGTATAATTCTGCCTGTTACTTGGTAATGGCAGTCAACTGTAACTTACAGATTTTTATATTATCATAGAAACTACTGTAGGCAGGTTTAAAGGAAATAAAACAGTGACAGTAGAAGTTAAAAGAATATAATGTCCTCCAAGTCAATGTCTTTGATTTATTTTCATGACAACTATGTAGCTGCCAGTAAACTTTTTGTATTATGCTGTTTGTTCTTGATATAAAGTACATAACCTAACCTATCTTTAACTAACATAGCCAAACCTAACCTAACCACAGCTATATACAATATCATACTAGTGATTGGCATGATATTAAATATATACCAAGGAAGCTGCCTTAACTACACTGTTGTGTTTAATGTTTACCAACACAGTACAGTATAATAATTCCCTTACCTGTCATTTGCTGTTGCTGTCTGATGTAACTTGGTGACTGTCATCTCTATCAGCTGGTAGTGTTGAAATCTGAGACAATATTTATTTGTTGACATTGAGATACTACGCTACGATTGGCTTACAGTATCAAGGACATTTTGTTTCCTTCATTGTGATTGGCTGAAAATCAGTCTGCTTGGTGGCGGGAACAGCCAGCGCCGCTCGCTACGAAGACATCATCGTGAGCTACGAAGAAGGTTACGAAGCGTTGGAGATACCAACTTACGATCTTCGTAAGCCACGAACAAATATGGCGGCTACGAGATCGTAAAGTTGATCGTAGCGCCACCAACTTACGAAGCTTTGAAGATCCCACCCCAGTTCTGAGCAAGAAGTCTAGTCTAGTCGAGCCTGTCCAAGTCCTCTGCTCTTTCTTCCCATACATATTTTCTTGTTACTCGCTTGGTACTTTCCTTCATATATATATATATATATATATATAACCGTCCGTTCTCACAAACCGCTACCACAACTACCAGTATTTGCTACCACTATCACATAATGTCTGCCTACCACCATAGCAACATCACCAATTGCTACCACCATCATAATAATACCACCCTTACCACCATTAGCCTACAGACCATCACCACAACTACCAACACACACTATCATTACCTATTTCTTTAACACAGTAAAACCTTTGATGTAACTCTATTAATTTTATACTTGTATCCACCACCACATCATTTTACACTCAGTCCCTCATTGAAGACACCATCTGTTTCCCTAAAGCTTCTGTTATTTATTACCATACAGACTAAAGTGATCTATACTGGGTAGTTTGTAGGAACCAGTAACCCTCCAACATCACATGAACAATCCACCATCACAATGTCATGATATTTTAGTGTTGGGGTCACAAGGTTAGAAAAGGCCAGTCGGTTATTTTTAGATATAGGTCGTTGTAGATGGTCACAGGTATTGGGCGGGTCAGACTAGGGCATTACTGGGTCATACTAGGTCACAGGAGATGGTAAGGGTTGGTTCTACTATGTTAGAAGTGTTAGAATTGGTCATAAAGGGTCACTGTTAGTTTAGCTGGGTTAGGGTGGGACTTAATTGGCCACAGTTAGTCAAGGGTAAGTCAGGAGAGGTCATGCAGGGTAGGTCAGGGTCAACCGTTGTAGGTCGGTTTAGGTCATATTTCAGAAGCACAGGACACCACTACCACCCTACACCTCTACCAGCACCAACACCCTCACCCTCGTACCTCCATACTCACTCACCCTTCCACCATACCCACCATGGAGCTAGAATTCGAACTCCATGATACCCCCACACACTATCACATTAATTAGGGTTGTAGGAGGGATGTGTTGGGAGGCATGTTGGGAGTTATAGGCTACTGGGTTAAGAGGAACATTTAATGACAAAGGAACAGTAACTTTGTGATATATACTGTACACACACACACACACACACACGCAGTAGATATACAATTATACATATCATGGAGGGATAGATAAATAGATAGATAGTTAGATAAACAAGCAGAATCAGCCTGGCAAATAGATGCAAAAAGTTAATATGATTATACATTCATTGTAATTGTTAATTCTGCACAAGTATTACACTCGACTGCTTGAAGGTATTTGTCCTGCAGGTAAACAAAACAAGTTGTTAGGGATGAAATTATGCCCTTCACTGGAGCGTTAAAATGTCTACCATGCAACGCCTTTTACGTTTTTGTGTTTATTTCGTTATTTATTTATTTATTTTTGTTTTCCTTTTATTTATATTTTATTTATATTTTGTTATTTTCATTTATTTTATTTTTATTTATTATTGGAGCCTCTATGTTCACTTTTTTTTTAATGTTAGGTGAGTCAGCTGGTGAGGGGAGATGTGGGCAGAGGTCAAAGGAAGGCACTGGAGGTCACAGGGTCAGAAACAGGACCAGACAAGCCAAGGTTTAATTAATCGCTTGACATTTCAGGAGGTCAGAATATGTCTCGTGTGTGTTGGTGACGTCCTGTGTGTGTGTGTGTGTGTTGAAATAAAAAGGTACACAAAACCAAACACACTGAAATGGAGTCAGAAAATTGGAGGTTAGTTAGTCCTTCAAATAATGTCACGAAACACCACCTATATGGAAGGAGCTGGTTTCGTGGCATAGTCAGGAGGAATCAGAAGCCACTTATTCTCATACACGATCAAACTAATCCAAGCAACAGATTACTTTTTATTTTTGCTCTTTTGGTCATGTTTCCTGGCATACTTTGGAGGAATCAAGGCACTCCAATGAACCAAAAAATAATTATATACCACCTTTTGGAGATGATACACGTTTGATACATTATATTGCCTTGATTCCCCCAAAGTATGCCAGGAAACAGCTCAAACAGGACCAAATGAACAAAAATAATGGTTTCTGTTGCTTGGAATGGTTAGGAAGGAATGAGTTACTACAGATTTACCAACGCTGTACGGAATTCCTACTTAATTAAGGACACTGTGATCGTGTATGAATGGGAACTGGAGGCTTCTGATTCCTCCTGAGTATGCCACGAAACAAGCTCCTTCAGTTAATGTAAGGCGTGTGTGTGTCTGTGTGTGTTACGTTTCAAAATTTGAAGGCCTCGTTTACCACCAATTTACTGACTACATCACAGGGTCCTTAACAATAAATAAAGAAGCAGCATTTTGGAGTTTGTCAGTAGCATTGGTGTCGAGTGAGTGAGTGAGTGAGTGACTTTGGTTGTGATGATGGTGTTGTTAGTGGTGGTAATGGGTTATCCCCAAGCTCACTCTGACTCAACTCCACCTCCTACATTCTCTCTCTCTCCCTCATATTTTCTTCCCCGCGTCTCATTTCTTCGTTTCCCTGCTAATTCTCTCTCTCTCTCTCTCTTGCTGTGCACTTGTGTACATTTTGCCCCATTCACAGTTTACACACACACACACACACACACACACACACACACACTGACTTCCCTCCGTCCTTCGCTTCCTGGGTGCGTGATGCTGTTAGTTCAAGCTTCTCTCTCTCTCTCTCTCTCTCTCTCTCTCTCTCTCTCTCTCTCTCTCTCTCTCTCTCTCTCTCTCTACAATATGTTATCTCACTCTCATCTAGTTTATATTTCACTTCCCTACCCAAACCCCGGAAATCGTGGTTGTATAAAGTTGTTGAGGGTTGTAGTTGTTAGTGAGTTTAGTTGTAATAATACAGTAAGAACAGTAGTAGTTAATGTGTTAGTATACTAGTAGTAGTAGTCGTAGCTGCAGCAGTAGTCGTAGTTAGGGCCCTATAATCATGTATAAAAAAATGGAGGCTTCTGATTCCTCCTGACCTCGCCACGAAACAAGCTCATCCATATACAGTAGGTACAGGTGTTTCGTGGTAAATATTAAAAGGACTCTCTTATCTCCAAATTTCTGACTACCTTACATCACCGGGTTCCTTAAAGACAGTTGTTATGGAAAGCTTGTGTTACCAGCTGAATATTCCTACAATATATTGAGTATTTGTGTTACAACAACAACTACTAATATTATAAGTCATATTCATACGGTTGTGGTAAACTTAAAAATGGACCGGTAGTTTGTTTGTGTGCAGATATATATACCTTTCTGTGTTTGTGTGTGTGTTTGATTGATTGATATTAGGCGCCACTGTAATAATAGTAATAATAATAATAATAATAATAACAATAATAATATGTTTATTTGATACAGGCAGCCATGGGCTGAAAATATACATTATAAAATGGTGATGGAAATAGGTGATATTTTATGGATACATATAAATGAATGAACAGACATACACAAATACATGTGTGTGTGTTTACTGTAAATGGTGTATTGGTGTAGTTGCTTAATTAAAAGAATGAATAGTTACAAGGAGTTAAGCACCATCAAGTTAAAATTACAGGTCAGATTATAAATATACAAATTATATGCGTTGTAGGTTGGCTATTAGTTGTATATATAAATATATTGGAAGGTGTGTACTGTGTGTGTGTATAGTGTGGGTGAGAGTGGTGTGTGTAGCAGGGTGTAGTGTTTGTGTACTAGATAATGACAAAAACAGAGTGAGGGGAGAAGAGATATATCTGTCCTACTGCCCTCACCCTCACCCAATCTTCTCTCCTCCTTTTCCCTCTCTCATTCTCTCCCTATCTTATCTTCTCTCTTCATTCTTCCTCTTTCTACTCCCATCTTATCTGTTTTCCCTCTCTTTCTTCCTCTCCCCATCATTTTTTTCTCCCTTCTTTTGCTTTTTTGAGTATCATGATATCTCTCCCACCATTACTTTCCCATCCCTCTCCCACCATTACTTTCCCATCCCTCTCCTTCCCATTACTTTCCCATCCCTCTCCTCTCCTTATCATTTACTTCCCCTCCCCTCCCCCAGACCTCTTCCCCCATGTCATGTACTCGTGTTAGTGTTAGGCTACTCGTTCGTTCCCTGTGGTGGTGGGCAGTGTGTGTTGGTTGGGGTGGGGGTGGGGGGGGAAGGGGTGGACAGTGTCGTTTGTTGAGTGGTGATTCATCGCCATGCACTGATCCCCTTCCCTCCTCTCTCTCTCTCTCTCTCTCTCTCTCTCTCTCTCTCTCTCTCTCTCTCACCAAGCCTTTCTATATTACCGTCACTGTATTTTCCCTTTCTCTTTGTTACCAATTCTGTTCCTCGATCTATCGCACTTGTTCTTATATTTGCTTTCGTTCTCCCATTCCCTCCCTCTCCTTTCTTCTTCCTCTCATTCCCTGTTCTTTCTTTTCTCATTCCCTCCCTCTTTCTTCCCCATTTCATTTCCTCTTATTTCTTCTCCATATCATTCCCTCTTATTTCTTCTCCCTCTCATTCTCTCTTCCACTCACTCTGCCTTTATTCTTTGTCTGTCTGTCTCTTTATTCTCTCTCCCTCTTCCTTTCTCTCCCGTCAGTCCACCCATCCTCCCTCTTTCAACTCTTGCTACCTTCCCTTCCCTTGGCTTGGCTTGGCGGCAGAAGTCTCTCCCTTCCCCTCAGTAACATGTCTGTCTGTGTGTATATCTGACTGTCACTCAACTTTCTTGTTTGTCTGCCTTCCTGCCTGCCTGCCTGCCTGTCTGTCCCCTCCCCTCCCCGTCCTGGGCTACATATATACCTGTTTGATTCACTGTAATTATTGGTGCCTGCTTACCTTTTCGTTTTCGTCCTGTGTGTGTGAGAGAGAGAGAGAGAGAGAAAGAGAGAGAGAGAAAAAAAGTGTAAATGTGTGTGTGTGTCCATCCATCTATCTGTCTGGTGGATGCATGAGAAAGAGGGGCAAGCCGCCAGTATCTTATCGTACATGTGCTGATAACAGTGGAGTGTGAGGCAGACAACATGCAGTAACAAACAGCCTTTTGCTAACCTTACTCTCTCACACTACCTTCACATATTATATCTTACTCCCCATCGATGTTCACCTTCACCTTGCTCATTCCTAACATACAGTATATACACCCTTCAAGCCTCCCCTGTCACACACACACACCACTACCTTATGTATATATATCTTACACCTCGTCCTTGTCACCCTACCTTGCTCCGTCCTAACCTTATAATTATACACTCTGCAAGTCTCCCCCGTCACACACACCATTTGTATAGTACACTTTGATTGATTCCCACAACGATAGAAGTCTTCGGTTAATTTTATTTTAGAATATTATGTCCATTCCGTCTTATTAAGGTGGTAATTCTTTTTTGAAACATTGGAGTGCCTTAATTCCTCCAAAGTATGCTAGGAAACAGGACCAGAAGAACAAAAATAATGGTGTTCTGTTACTTGGAATAGTTTGGAGGATTCAGTTACTCCAGATTTACCAACACAAAATTTCCCCCTTTAACCATCCCTCCATCCACACGCACTCATTAGTTATCTCACCTTCTATACCAGTCTCATTTCTCTTTACATTCCTTTGTTATCCTTCCCTCCCTCTCTCCTCCCTCTCTCCCTCTTCCCTCATTCCTGTAGTCCCTTTGTCTAACTCTCCTCCTTTACTTTATTCACTCGTGCACTAGCTCCTTTCTTCCTCAGTTTGTCCTCTATATACTTTTTCTTTCACACCCTTAGCTGTCCCTCATCAACTCGTTTATTTTTCTTCGTCCTCGTCTCCCTTTCATCTTCTCTTGTTTGTCGTTGTCCTATTCGTCTCTCGTCATCGATAAGTCAATCTCCCAACCCATCCTGTCTCACATCCTCAAGTTACCCTCCAATCCTGTGTCAAATCCTCTAGTCACCCTTCAATCCTGTCTCACATCCTCTAGTCACCCTCCAACCCTGTCCCCCTCCAACCCTGCATGTCCCCCTCCAATCCCCCATCTACCGTCATTCCTCTGCTTGCTCACCCTCCAACCCTGTCTCCCCTTCGTTTTACCGGCTTGTCTCCCCTCCCCTACACTGGTATCCTCCCCTCGGCTATTCCCTTCCCACCACCGCTCTCCCCTCCCCCCCTTGTGTATTTCGAACTGTTGCATGTGTTACCGGTACCTCTCCCTTTCCCCCCCCCTCTTCTCTCCCCCCTTCTCTCCCCCCTTATCTCCCCCCTCTTCTCCCCCCTCTTCTCTCCCCCCTTCTCCCCCCCCCTTATCTCCCCCCTCTTCTCCCCCGTCCCCCATTCTCTCTCCCTTTACTCTCCCCAAAATTTCAATCCGTATCTCTTCCCTCACAACCTCTCTCATCCTCAAACCCACTCTCTCACCCCCATACCCCAAACCCACACCCTCTCTCACCCCTAAACCCCACACCCTCTCTCACCCCCAAACCCCACACCCTCTCTCACCCCTAAACCCCACACCCTCTCTCACCTCCAAACCCCACACACCCTCCCTCTCTTTCCCACACCTCTCACCCTTACTCCTAAACGCTCTACCTTCTCTTTCAACCCTTATCACACACACACACACACACACACACACAAACTTTCCCTCTCTCTCCCTCAACTGTTATTCTCTCCCCTCACCATATGTGTGTGTGTTTTGTATGTGTGTGCGCGCGCGCGTGTATGTGTGGGTGTACGTGTATGTGTGTGTGTATATGCTTAAAGACAAAGGTAGGGTATAGAATGGGTATTAGGCAAGAGTCAAAAGTGAACAAGGGGACACACACACACACACACACACACACACACACACACACACACACACACACACACACACACACACACACACACACACACAGACAATCAAACCGGATGTGTATATATCTCCGTATGAGTGAGTGGGGACGGACGATGGGTATAGATAAAAGGGGTACGGTATGTGTACAATCCAAAACGAAACATACGACAACCTTCTCCTTGACCCATACAAAACCCGAAGCCATAGTAGAGGAAGGAGGAAGGCAGTGGGTGAGAAGAGGTAGACTTGCGTTTAAAATAATTATACGAAAATAATCTATACTTATTATTCTGTAGTATGGAAACAACCCAAGAAGAGAGGCCGACGTCGGTTTTGTCTGGGGGTTGGTTGTACAGTCAAGAAGTTTTAGTAAGTCTCCAGATCTGTTTCGAATAGATTCATGGGAGTATTAATTAAATCAGCTTCAACAAATATGGAAAAGTATAAGTGTTTATATTGGTTCACTGTGGTATGTCAGATGATTCGACACTTTACAACACTTGGATATTTATTATGGTTTGTGACTGTACAGGTAACAGAACGGGGGACACTTCACTGACATGATACTGTATCCGGGGCCCACCTGTTATGTGTGCGTGACGTTACATTGAATAACAAAGTCCTTTCTTATAAGTTATTTCGTATTTACATTGCCCCTTCTAGCTCTCTAGTACTCGTGACATCACATTAAATAACGAAACCCATCCTTTTATCTCTTTGTTTTTACGTCACCCCCTCCCTGTGACGTTACATGACATCAGTCCCTCGTTATAGTAATTTATGTGGACGTTGCCATTGATGTGTGTGTGTGTATCCGACCTGCTGCTGTTATTATCTTTTGACTTGAAGT
>JAWZYT010000778.1:42500-55000 GCA_034508575.1 Petrolisthes manimaculis | reverse complement strand
CCCTTCCCAACATTAATTAACTATTTTACTAACTATATTAATTCTCTTTAATTAATTCTCTTTAATTAACTATGTTTATTTGTTTATTTACAGAGTGTCAACAAAGTGGGTGATGCGTATTCCGCCCTTCTCTTTGTCTCTTTCTTTATTCTCTTTCATTTATTCCTTTTTTACTTATTCCCATTCATTTATTGGCTATTATTTATGCTTATTTATTAATTTTCTTTAATTAACTATGTTTATTTGTTTATTTACAGAGTGTCAACAAAGTGGGTGATGCGTACTCCGCCCTTCTCTTTGTCTCTTTCTTCTCTTCTCTTTGTCTCTTTCTTCTCTTCTCTTTGTCTCTTTCTTCTCTTCTCAGGTGGGGGGGTTTGGGGGTGGGGTGGTAGTAGGGGACAGGCTTGGGGGGGGGGGGGGGTAGAAAGCCTGTCCCCTTATTTGTTTATTTACTTATATGTTTATTTGTTTATTTACAGAGTGTCAACAAAGTGGGAGATGCGTACTCCGCCCTTCTCTTTGTCTCTTTCTTCTCTTCTCTTCCCATCGTCTTATTCGTACAAGTCCGCTACAGTTACTTCTGCCAGTTGTCTCGCCTCGGCCCCCCCTCCCCCCCCCCGTGCCGCCGGTGCCGGGGGGTTACACGGCCTGGCACTGCTCATGGTGACACACGCGTTGGATCGGCACCGCGTCGTGTGTCACGCACAGGAACCGCTCATGGGACTCGTTGTTATGTATTTAATCATCATATATTTCTTCTATAAAGGACCGGGTGAGTGTTTGTGTGTTTTTTTTGTGTTTTTTCGTGTTTTTTTTTTTTTTTTTTTTTTTTTTTTCGTTTTTTTTTTTTTTTTTTTTTTTTTTTTTTTTTTTCGTTTTTTTTTTTTTTTAATGTGTGTGTTTATCTGTCTGTGTGTGTGTTTGTGTGTTTTTACCTGTGTGTGTGTGTGTGTGTCACGCACAGGAACCACTCATGGGATTGGTTGTTATGTATCTCATCATTATATATTTCTTCTATAAAGGACCAGGTCAGTATATAATAATAATGATAATAATAATAATAATAATAATAATAATAATGATAATAATAATAATAATAATAATGATAATAATAATAATAATAATGATAATAATAATAATAATGATAATAATAATAATAATAATAATAATAATAATGATAATAATAATAATAATAATAATGATAATAATAATAATAATAATGATAATAATAATAATAATAATAATGATAATAATAATAATAATAATAATGATAATAATAATAATAATAATGATAATAATAATAATAATAATAATGATAATAATAATAATAATAATAATGATAATAATAATAATAATAATGATAATAATAATAATAATAATAATGATAATAATAATAATAATAATAATAATAACAATAATAATATTAATAATGATAATAATAATAATAATAATGATGATGATGATGATGATAATTATAATTATAATAATAATGATTATACAGTAATTATAATAATAATAATGATAATAATTATAATAATAATAATTATAATGATAATTATAATAATAATAATAATTATTATTATTATAATTATTATAATAATAATTATAATAATTATAATTATAATAATTATAATGATAATGCAGTAATTATTATAATAATAATAACAATAATAATAAACAGTTTATTGATATGTGTGTGTGTGTGTAATACAAGTGTACACACACACACACATTAAAAAAACACTCTCACTCACACACTCTCTCTCTCTCTCATTACAGAATTATCTTCCTATAAGATGTTGTCCCTGTGTGGTGTACTGTGTGGTGTGTTCCTGGCTGTAGAATTCCAACTTAATGATAAATACCAATGTCATGGTAACCGTATATACCATCACACCCATGGTACACACTATACTGGCTATGGTACACACGACGGCGCCCATGGTACACACGACGGCGGCCATGGTGGTGCAGGAAGCGATGGTGTACACGACGGTGGCCATAGTAAACACGACGGTGTACACGACAGCCATCGTAAACACGACGGCAACCATGGTAGTAAATACGATAGCGGCGATGGTGGACACAACACCCATGGTAAATACGACGACACCCATGGTACACACGACAACGATAGTACACACGACGCCATCCATAGTACATACGATGGTGACTGGAGCCTGGAAACGCACTCACTATGGACCATCGTATATGTCACCGCACTCTTTCTGTTCACACTCGCTTGGTTAATGTTGGAAAAGGAAGTGTTAGCTAAAAAGGTGCGTTGTGTGTGTGTGTGTGTGTGTGTGTCTGTGTGGGTGGGGGTGGGGGAGTGTGGGAGGGGTGGAGGGAGAGTGGGGGGGATGTTTGTTTGTGAGAGTGGGAGTGTGTGTGTGTGTTTTTGAGAGAGAGGGAGAGTGTGTGTGTGTGTGTTTGAGAGAGAGGGAGTATGTGTGTAAGTGTTTTTTATTTGTGTGTGTGTGTGAGAGAGAGTGTCATAGTTACAGTTCAAACTCCTGTAATATTGTCTAATCTCAATCAGTCAAGCACACAGAGGGAAGAGAGAGAGTGTCATAATTGCAGTGGAACTCTTGTAGTGATGTTGAATATATGTCATAACATTTTTAAACTCTCTCTCTCTCTCTCGAACACACATATATACACACACATACACTCACGTACACGTACATACTCACACACACACACACATACACATACACATATACACACACGTACACTCACACACACACATACACTCTCACAAACATATACACACATGTACACATAAAATTTCTAACCCTATATGTCTCTCTCTCTCTCTCAAAATCTATCTATCTATCTATCTATCTATCTCTATCATCTATCTCTCTCTCTATCTCTCACACACACATACACACACACATACATATACACACACACACACACACACACACACACACACACACACACACACACACACACACACACACACACACACACATACACACATACACATACACACACACACTCTCTCTTTCTCTCTCTAATGCAACCTTCCTTTATTTCCAGTATGGTGGTGGGGGCCTTATGACGGGGGGGGAGCGCCTCGTCAGTACGGTATCGGGGGGGGCCTCGTCGGGGGCAGGGGCGGACGCAGAGGACCGAGAGATACTGGTGGTGGCGTCTACAGGGGGCGGTGGAGGGAGAGGGGGCGGTGGAGGGGGTATAGGGTGTGTTAGTGAGAGATGGGGTGTATATATGGTGTGGTTTACATTGGCTTCTACACTCACTATCACCGCCCTCTGTTGGACTGATTTCTTCACTGCTCTCGGAAAGGTGAGAGAGTGTGTGTGTGTGTGAGAAAGAGAGAGAGAGAGAGAGAGAGTGTGTGTGTGTGTGTGTGTGTATGAAAAGGGGATGGAGAGAGAGAGAGAGAGAGAGAGAGTGTGTGTGTGTGCATGTGAGAAAGAGAGAGAGTGTGTGTGTGTGCATGTGAGAAAAAGAGAGAGTGTGTGTGTGTTAACTGTGTGTAAAAGAAACACCTTGTGAGTAACACAAGCCTGCCCCCTATTCCTGCACCCCCCCAGCACCCCCCTAAACCCCCTCAATCTCTTCTATTTCAACAGGCAGGCTCCCCCACCAACTTTCTCCGGCTGACATCTAGTGGTTGGCAATGTCACTTCTACCTCTACTCCCACGCCTGCCCCCCTATTCCCACACACCCCCACACCCACCCCCAAGCCTCCCCCCTGATCCCACACCCCCCTAAACCCCCCTAAACCCCCCCAATCTCTTCTATTTTAACAGGCAGGCTCCCCCACCAACTTTCTCCGGCTGACATCTAGTGGCTGGCAATGTCACTTCCACTTTGGGTCCAAGTGTGGCCCAGTAGGTGTGTATGGCTGGTCCACAGTGCTACTACACACGGCCCTCCTGTGTCTCCTGGGCCGGGTGGGGGGGGTGTTGAGGGGGTGCGGGATTAGGGGACAAGCTTGGTGGGGTGTTGGGGGGTGCGGGATTAGGGGACAAGCTTGGTGGGTGGGTAAAAAGTCATTCCCACTATTCCCCGACCTTCCAAGCCTGTCCCACTATTCCCGCACCTTTTAAACCCACCCCCAAGCTTGCCCCCTTATTCCCGCACCCCCCACACCCACCCCCAAGCCTCCCCCCCTATTCCCACACCCCCCAACACCCCCCTAAACCCCCCCAATCTCTTCTATTTCAACAGGCAGGGTCGCCAACCAACTTTCTTCGGCTGACATCTAGCGGTTGGCAATGTCACTTCCACTTTGGGTCCAAGTGTGGCCCAGTAGGTGTGTATGGCTGGTCCACAGTGCTACTACACACGGCCCTCCTGTGTCTCCTGGGCCGGGTGGGGGGGGTGTTGAGGGGGTGCGGGATTAGGGGACAAGCTTGGTGGGGTGTTGGGGGGTGCGGGATTAGGGGACAAGCTTGGTGGGTGGGTAAAAAGTCATTCCCACTATTCCCCGACCTTCCAAGCCTGTCCCACTATTTCCACACCTTTTAAACCCCCCCCCAAGCTTGCCCCCTTATTCCCGCACCCCCCACACCCACCCCCAAGCCTCCCCCCTGATCCCACACCCCCCAACACCCCCCTAAACCCCTCCATTTCCACCCCAACAGGCAGGGTCGCCCACCAACTTTCTCCGGCTGACATCTAGTGGCTGGCAATGTCACTTCTACCTCTACTCCCACGCCTGTCCCCTTATTCCCACCCACCCCACACCCACCCCCAAGCCTGCCCCCTGATCCTGCACCCCCCAACACCCCCCTAAACCCCTCCATTTCCACCCCAACAGGCAGGGTCGCCCACCAACTTTCTTCGGCTGACATCTAGTGGTTGGCAATGTCACTTCCACTTTGGGTCCAAGTGTGGCCCAGTAGCTTGCTCCCTATTCCTGCACCCCCCACACCCACCCCCAAGCCTGCCCCCTGATCCCACACCCCCCAGCACCCCCTCAAACCCCCCAACACCCCCCTAACCCCCTCCATTTCCACCCCAACAGGCAGGGTCGCCAACCAACTTTCTCTGGCTGACATCTAGTGGTTGGCAATGTCACTTCCACTTTGGGTCCAAGTGTGGCCCAGTAGGTGTGTATGGCTGGTCCACAGTGCTACTCCACACGGCCCTCCTGTGTCTCCTGGGCCGGGTGGGGGGTGTTGAGGGGGTGCGGGAATTAGGGGACAAGCTTGGTGGGGTGTTGGGGGGTGCGGGATTAGGGGGCAGGCTTGGTGGGTGGGTAAAAAGTCATTCCCACTATTCCCCGACCTTCCAAGCCTGTCCCACTATTTCCACACCTTTTAAACCCACCCCCAAGCTTGCCCCCTTATTCCCGCACCCCCCACACCCACCCCCAAGCCTGCCCCCTATTCCCACACACCCCAACACCCCCCTAAACCCCCCCAATCTCTTCTATTTCAACAGGCAGGGTCGCCAACCAACTTTCTTCGGCTGACATCTAGTGGCTGGCAATGTCACTTCTACCTCTACTCCCACGCCTGCCCCCTATTCCCACCACCCCCCACACCCACCCCCAAGCCTGCCCCCTATTCCCGCACCCCCCAACACCCCCTCAAACCCCCCAGCACCCCCCAACACCCCCCTAAACCCCCTCAATCTCTTCTATTTCAACAGGCAGGGTCGCCAACCAACTTTCTCCGGCTGACATCTAGTGGTTGGCAATGTCACTTCCACTTTGGGTCCAAGTGTGGCCCAGTAGGTGTGTATGGCTGGTCCACAGTGCTACTCCACACGGCCCTCCTGTGTCTCCTGGGCCGGGTGGGGGGTGTTGAGGGGGTGCGGGAATAGGGGGACAAGCTTGGTGGGGTGTTGGGGGGTGCGGGATTAGGGGGCAGGCTTGGTGGGTGGGTAAAAAGTCATTCCCACTATTCCCCGACCTTCCAAGCCTGTCCCCCTATTCCCGCACCTTTTAAACCCACCCCCAAGCTTGCCCCCTTATTCCCGCACATCCCACACCCACCCCCAACACCCCCTCAAACCCCCCAGCACCCCCCAAAACCCCCCCAATCTCTTCTATTTCAACAGGCAGGGTCGCCAACCAACTTTCTCCGGCTGACATCTAGTGGCTGGCAATGTCACTTCCACTTTGGGTCCAAGTGTGGCCCAGTAGCCTGCCCCCTATTCCCGCACCTCCCACACCCACCCCCAAGCTCCCCCCCTATTCCCACACCCCCCAACACCCCCTCAAACCCCCCAGCACCCCCCTAAACCCCTCCATTTCCACCCCAACAGGCAGGCTCGCCCACCAACTTTCTCCGGCTGACATCTAGTGGTTGGCAATGTCACTTCCACTTTGGGTCCAAGTGTGGCCCAGTAGGTGTGTATGGCTGGTCCACAGTGCTACTCCACACGGCCCTCCTGTGTCTCCTGGGCCGGGTCATGGTGTTGGCCAAGTCTGGGGTGTTTGCTATGGCCACTACCTCCCTTGCACTGCCACTACAGGCCATCTGGTGGGCTCTGTTTGCGGTGGGCGGACCTTATGGCGTTTATTGGCACCCACAGGTTAGTTAGATTATTAGTTCATTCGTTTATTGTTTTTAATTTTTATTGTTGTTGTTATTGTTGTTATTATTGTTATTGTTTTTGTTAGTGGTTGTTGTTGTAGGATTATTTTTATTGTTATTATTATTGTTGTTGTTTGTTGTTGTTATTGTTATTATTATTATTATTATTATTGTTGTTATTGTTGTTGTTATCAGTATTATTATTATTATTATTATTGTTATTATTGTTATTATTATTATTATTGTTGTTGTTGTTATTGTTGTTGTTATTATTATTATTAATATTATTATGGTTGTTTTTATTATTATTATTGTTATTAATATTATGGTTGTTTTTATTATTATTATTATTGTAAGAAAAAGTGAGATATAGTAATTAATAATGTGTTTTCTATTACAGATATCGAGAGAGAGAGAGAGCGAGAGAGAGAGAGAGAGAGAGAGAGAATATATATATATGTGTGTGTGTGAGAGAGAGAGAGAGAAAGAAAGAGAGAGAATATATATGTGTGTATGAGAGATAAATAATAATAATAATAATAATAATAATAATAATAATAACAATAA
Source organism: Petrolisthes manimaculis (assembly GCA_034508575.1). Lineage (NCBI taxonomy): Eukaryota > Metazoa > Arthropoda > Malacostraca > Decapoda > Porcellanidae > Petrolisthes > Petrolisthes manimaculis. Next base: position 47,908 of record JAWZYT010000778.1, on the reverse strand, counting down.
TAATAATAATAATAATAATAATGTGTTTTCCATTTCAGATATCAGGAGAGGTGTTTTTCAGTGTGTTAGGTTTGCCTGTGATGTGTGTGTGTCTGGGCTTCTGGACACACATAGATTACACACATACACACACACACAGGTCTAATAGTCTTTTACTTACATGAATACACACACACAGATGCACACACACAGATATATACGTACACACACACACTCATTTATTATTATTATTATTATTTTTATTATTTTTATTATTATTATTATTATTATTATTATTATATACACATACAGATGCAGATTTACATACATGTAGGTGACACACACACACACACACACACACATATTTATATATATATATATATATATATATATAAACACACAGCTATACATAGGATAGTATAATATATGTGTATTATTCATTACTAATTATGTGATTAACTGAACATGTGTTAAACTTATATAATAATTATGTGCCAAATAGAATCATATCAAACCTAACCTTATTTATTATGTATAGTAAGTTTAGTCTATTTATATGTATAGATTATATGTAGTACAGTAGGGTCCCACAATATGTGAGTTCGCAATATGCGATTCGCATAAGATGCGAGGACCCCCAAATAATAAAAATTAATTATTTTGATATGCGAGAATGGCTTTGGGGGAGGCCCTAAAGACGAAAGTGATGGAGATAGAAACAACACAGTTACGTAGGATTGACTGGAGTAACACTTTTGAGTCTCTTATGAGGTTCCATAATGAAAGGTACCAGCAAGGTCTTAATGCGAGGGCCCAGTCACTCATTACACGTTACTTAAGGCCTCACCTACAACCTGCTGAACCCCAACCTGCTGAACCCCAACCTGCTGAACTCCAACCTGCTGAACTCCAACCTGGCACTTCCCATGAACCCCAACCTGGCACTTCAGGTAAACCCCAACCTGGCACCTCTTCAGGTTCAAGCACCCCAAGTGACTTTGTAGGATTTCTTAGGCAAGTCGAAGAAACTCCAAATCCTGGCTAACCAAATGCTGGCTGCTGAGGCTGTTGCAGGTCACTCTTCAAGTGAGTGAATCTTCCCAGCCTCGGATAACCCCTTCCCCCTGTACATAATCCCACTAGAATTTAAGGTATGGTAAGGGAAAAATTGCATTTTTTTTTTTTTTATTGATAGTGTGTATTTTCTCATTTTCATTTATTAATATATTATTTTCTGTTTGTATGTGACTGAAATGTATGGTATCATGCCCCAATTACCTTTTTAAGGGATTATTACCAACAAAATTGGAACTTTACGGCAATTTTTGGGGCATATCGACCATAAGACGTATTTCCCATAGGTTATGTGTATCATAAGATGTGAATTCACAATATGCGAGCTGGTCCATCGACCATAAACTCGCATATTGCGGGACCCTACTGTATCTCTCTCTCTCTCTCTCTCTATCTCTCTCTATCTCTCTCTATCTCTCTCTCTCTATCTCTCTCTATCTCTCTCTATCTCTCTCTCTCTATCTCTCTCTATCTCTCTCTCTCTCTATCTCTCTCTATCTCTCTCTCTCTCTCTCTCTCTCTCTCTCTCTCTCTCTCTCTCTCTCTCATACATACACATACTCTCTCTCCCTCATACATACATATTCTCTCTCTCCCTCATACATACATACATACACATTTTCTCTCATACATACATACATACACATTTTCTCCGACATACATACATACACATACTCTCTCTCTCTTTTAATATTCTGTATAGTAAATTTAGCCTATATATAATACAGTATATATATATGTATAGATAGATAGATGTTTTTATTATATATTATTATTATTATGAAAACTATTATGTGTATTATAGTTAGTTATTCTCTCTCTCTCTCTCTCTGTATGTGTGTATGTCTCTCTTTCATTTTCTGTCTCTCTCTCTCTCTCTCTGTGTGTGTATATCTCTTTCATTTTCTCTCTCTCTCTCTCTCTCTCTGTTTGTGTGTATATCTCTTTCATTCTCTCTCTCTCATATATACATACACATTCTCTCTCTCTCTCTCTCTCTCTCTCTCTCTCTTTCATTCTCTCTCTCTCTCTCTCTGTGTGTATGTCTCTTTTTTCATTTTTTTTTTTCTCTCTCTCTCTCTCTCTCTCTCTCTCTCTCTCTTTCTCTCTTTCATTTTCTCTCTCTCACATACATACATACGCATTCTCATATATACACACATACTCTCTCTCTCTCATACATACATACACATTCTCTCTCTCTCTCTCTCTCTCTCTCTCTCTCTCTCTCTCTCTCTCTCTCTCTCTCTCTCTCTCTCTCTCTCTCTCTCTCTCTCTCTCTCTCTCATTATATTAACATTGTAATATTATAGTTAAATGTACTAATTAATTTATTACATGTATATTGTACTAAATTAAATTATTGTACTAGTTTAATATTGTGTGTGTGTGTGTGTGTGTGTGTGTGTGTGTGTGTGTGTGTGTTTGTATGTGTGTGTGTGTGTGTGTGTGTGTGTTAATCTAATCTAACCCAATTCTACCTAACCTAACCCAACTTTATGTATGTATGTATGTATGTATGTGTGTATTTATTTATATGTATGTACAGTATGTATGTATTTATTTCATTGTATGTATGTATGTATGTATCTATCTATCTATCTATCTATCTATCTATATGTATGTATCTATCTATCTATCTATCTATCTATATCTATGTATGTATGTATATCTATATGTATGTGTGTATGTATGTATATCTATCTATCTATATGTATGTATGTATTTATTTGTATGTATGTATTTATTTATATATATGTATGTATGTATCTATGTATGTATGTATGTATGTATGTATGTATGTATATGTATTTGTATCCTAATAATTTTAATAATAGTAATAAATAAATAAAAACTTATATCCATATATTACATTATTTTATACACAATTATTTTCCCTGTGTGTGTGTTTGTATGTGTGTGTGTGTATGTGTGTGTGTTCTTAGGTTTGTGTGTGTATGTATGTTCTTAGGTTTGTGTGTGTATGTATGTTCTTAGGTTTGTGTGTGTGTGTATTCTTAGGTTTGTGTGTGTGTATGTTTTTAGGTTTGTGTGTGTGTGTGTGTGTTAATGTTTTTAGGTTTGTGTGTATGTGTATATGTGTGTTTTAACAGCCTTCTGCGTGTATGTGTGTGTATATGTGTGTTTTTTCCACGCTTCTGTGTGTATGTGTGTTTTAACAGCCTTGTGTGTATGTGTGTGTATATGTGTGTTTCCCAGCCTTCTGCGTGTATGTATGTATGTGTGTGTGGGTGTATATGTGTGTTTTTCCACGCTTCTGTGTGTATATGTGTGTTTTTCCACGCTTCTGTGTGTATATGTGTGTTTTTTCCAGCCTTCTGCGTGTATGTATGTGTGTGTGTGGGTGTATGTGTGTGTTTTTCCACGCTTCTCTGTATGTATGTGTATGTGTGTGTGTCTGTGTGTGTGTGTGTATTATTTCCGTATAATGACGTCACGACACACACACACACATGACTTCCTATTCCCTTATGAGTCACAGGCACATTAGATATTTATTGTGTGTGTGTGTGTGTGTTGCATCATGATTTGCGTGTGTATGTGTGTGTGTGTGTGTGTAATGGTGAATTGTGTGTATGTGTGTGTGTGTGTTGCATCATGATTTGCGTGTGTATGTGTGTGTGTGTGTGTGTAATGGTGAATTGTGTGTGTGTGTGTGTGTGTGTAATGGTGTGTGTGTGTGTGTGTATTGATGATAGCGTGTGTGTATGTGTGTGTGTGTGTTGCATCATGATTTGCGTGTGTATGTGTGTGTGTGTGTGTATTGTTTGTGTGTGTGTGTTGCATCATGATTTGCGTGTATATGTGTGTGTGTGTGTGTGTAATAGAGATAGAGAGAAGTGTGTGTGTATGTGTAATAGAGATAGAGAGAAGTGTGTGTGTGTGTATGTGTATGTGTAATAGAGATAGAGAGAAGTGTGTATGTGTGTGTGTGTAATAGTGAAATGTATGTATGTATATATATGTGTATTCGTGAAATGTATGTAGGCTATGTATGTGTGTAATAGGGAATTTTATGTATATATGTGTGTAATAATGAATATCGTGTATGTATGTGTGTGTGTAAATTGTGTATGTATGTGTATAATAGAGAAATGTATGTATGTGTGTATTCGTGTATATGTATGTATGTATCTATATATGTATAATCAACATAAAAAATAATCTCCCTTTAATTATCAAACAAAAAACCACATAAATAAATAAATAATAATAAAAATAAATAAAAGGGGCGTAAATAAATAGAGGATGTCGACATTTTGGCCTTGAAGTGATGACGTCATTGTTCCTCTTCCTATGACGTCATCGATAGAAAAGAGAGAGAGAGAGAGAGAGAAAATAATGTGATGCAGTAAGTTATAAAGTAATTATTATTTATTTAAGTTAATATTATAAATAAATAAAATTATCCCCTATTATTTGTAATTGTTTTTATTACTTAATTGTATGTTAAGATTATTATTGGTATTTATTTTAGGTTCGTCGTTAAAGGTATTTTTATATAAATAATTTAATTCCTGGTTAGATTTTAAAATTGTGACATATTTTAGATGTCATTTATTTATTTATACATTTATTAATGTTATAAATATAATAATCATTTAGTTATGGACTAAAATATATTAGTGAATTATATATGTGTATATCCTTGTAGTGAAGTGATGACGTCACTGGTATTTCCAGGGAAGTTGGTGGTAGCAGTGTTGCCAAGTTTAGGGAATTTTCTCTAGACGTGTGGAATTACAGGTAACAATGGGAAAATTACATACACATTGTTCGAGAGTATAGGGAAAATTTCTATCAGACTAACAGCCGTTGTCACTATGCGGCGACGCCGCAAAATGACGATAATGAAACAAATGAAAGGTGTCATATCCTGCGGCGGTGCCGCACCGCGTCGCACCTCGCCGCAGCATGCTGTGGGGAGGTGCGACGCCGCAAATTTGATGTGGATATATTTATTCAAAAGTGTCCAAGAAAATCCTTTTTATCTTTTTATTCTTTACTTTTATATATATATAGTATATATTAATTTGTTATTATCTTAGTAAATATTTGCAATCTTCAAAAGTAAAAATAGAGAAGAGGGTAAATTCTAAGGATAAAAAAAATAAAGTTAGGGTAAATTTTCGTGTTATTATTTTAGGCTCGTAGTGAGTGAGTGTCACTGAGTGAGAGTAAGATGGTGGTGAGTAAACAAAGATACAGGTTACTAGTGTTAGTGAGTGTTATTACAATATTACACGTCACTACTGCACAATATAAACCAAAGAAAGGTTAGTAAACTTATAATATACTTATATGTACTTAGTGTACTTATTATTAGTTAGTAA
>JAWZYT010000778.1:25000-35000 GCA_034508575.1 Petrolisthes manimaculis | reverse complement strand
TATTATTATTATTATTTTTTTTTTTTCATCTATGGTATTTTTTTATTTTATTTATGTACGGTATTTTTTTTATTTTTTTTTATTGATTGATTGATTTTTTTCAATTTTTTTATATATATATACAGTATACAGTAAATTGTACAGTATGTATGTATATATATACACTGTGGTGTTTTTTTATTACATTATAGGTTAGTGAAGGGTTGTGTCACATAAAGTGAATTTAGCATAAAGTAAATTGTACATTTCCATAATAAATAATGGTAGTTTAACTTGAAAATGGAGCCTAATGGTTCACGGTATTTTAACACTTCACGGAAATGCCATTTATTGCATTTATTTCATGATACACACTATTTCAAATTCACATAATTTAAACTCACATAAAAAGAGAGCAGAGTGTAATGTGACGGAACAAGGTAAATATATATAGTATGTATATATATGTATATATAGTATGTATATATATGAGGGCTGTTAGAAAAGTATCCGACCTTTGGTTGAGGAAAACAAAATTGGGAAATAATTACCTTTCCTAACAACCCTTGTATATATATATTTATTAATAAGTGGCTATAATTATTATCATTATTATTATTATTATTTCCAGACCGTTTGAGCGTGGCGTAACATTACATAATAATAATAATAATAATAATAATAATAATAATAATAAAACTACCACTACTACTACTAAAAATAATAATAATAATAATAATAACCTAATCTTTCCACAGACCATTTGAGCGTGCAGTAACTTTACATAAGGACAGTACTGGACACATTGTTATTATTATTATTATTATTATTATTACTATTATTATTATTGTTATTATTACTAGTATTATTATTATTATTATTATTATTTTTATTATTATTATTATTACTAGTATTATTGTTATTACTAATGTTATTCCTGCACCCCCTAACCCCCCCACAAGCCTGCCCCCTACTCCCGCACCCCCCAAAATCCCCCCTTAAAAAAAAAAAAAAAAAAAAAAAAAAAAAAATAATAATAATAATAATACCAATAATAATAATAATAATAATAATAATAATAATAATAACCTATTCTTTCCAGACCATTTGAGCGTGCAGTAACTTTACACAAGGACAGTACTGGATACATTACTATTACTACTACTACTAATAATAATAACAATACCAATAATAATAATAATAAAACTACTACTACAACTACTACTACTACTATCACCACTACTACTAATACCACTACTACTACTACTACTACTAATAATAATAATAATAATACATGTACTACTACCACTACAACTACTACCACTAATAATAATAATACATGTACTACTACCACTACAACTACTACTACTAATAATAATAATACATGTACTACTACCACTACTACAACTACTACCACTACTACTACTACTACTACTACTAATACCACTACCACTACTACTACCACTACTAATACTACTACTACTACTACTACTACTAATAATAATAATAATAATAAAACTACTACTACTACTACTACTACTACTACTACTACTACTACTACTACTACTACTTTCTTTCCAGACCATTTGAGCGTGCAGTAACTTTACACAAGGACAGTACTGGACACATTGTTATTATTATTATTATTATTATTATTATTACTACTATTATTACTATTATTAGTATTATTAGTATTATTAGTATTATTAGTATTATTAGTATTATTATTATTATTATTACTAGTATTATTGTTATTACTAATGTTATTCCTGCACCCCTTAAACCCCCACAAGCCTGCCCCCTACTCCCGCACCCCCCAAAATCCCCCCTTAAAAAAAAAAAAAAAAAAAAAAAAAAAAAAAAAAAAAAAAAAATAATACCAATAATAATAATAATAATAATAATAATAATACTTTCTTTCCAGACCATTTGAGCGTGCAGTAACTTTACATAAGGACAGTACTGGACACATTGGTTTCCAGTTTAAGGATGGTGAAGTAACAGCCATTGTTAAAGACTCATCAGCTGCCAGGAATGGACTACTCATTGAACACTATCTATTGGAGGTGGGTAGTGGGTAGTGGGGGGTAGTGTGCAATTTTTTTTTTTTTTTTTTTTTTTTTTTTTTTTAATTTTTTTTTTTTTTTTTTTTTTGGGGGGGCGATTTTGGGGGGGGCGGGAGTAGGGGGGAGGCTTTTGGGGGGTTTAGGGGGTGCGGGAATAATGGGACAGGCTTGTGGGGGTACAGGAAGGATGGGACAAGCTTGTGGGGGGTTGGGGGGTGCAGGAATGAGGGGACAGGCTTGGGGGGGGGGGGTTGGTGTGTGTGTGTGTATGGACTACTCATTGAACACTATCTATTGGAGGTGGGTAGTGGGGGGGGGGTGTATGTGTATGTGTATGTATGTATATATATACACTGTGGTGTTTTTTTATTACATTATAGGTTAGTGAAGGGTTGTGTCACATAAAGTGAATGCCTGTATATATGTATGTATGTATATATATACACTGTGGTGTTTTTTTATTACATTATAGGTTGGTGAAGGGTTGTGTCACATAAAGTGAATTTAGCATAAAGTAAATTATACATTTCCATAATAAATAATGGTAGTTTAACTTGGAAATGGAGCCTAATGGTTCACGCTATTTTAACACTTCACGGAAATGACATTTATTTCATTTTTTTCATGATACACACTACAGTATTTCAGATTGTGGTATATTCCAAAACTAGTGTGAAATACTTTGTAACATTGGGTATGACATCTGTTTGTATTATGTTGCTATTCCGTTTGTATTCGGTTTTATTTATGAACGGAAAAAAACGTTAACTTTTAAATTTCAAACTTTGGTTTACAATTGGAAACTATTTGGTATGTATTCGAAATTGTGTTTCAAATACATACAGATGAAAAACTTAACCTTGAAAAAGTTCACCGAAAATGCCCGAAACAAAACCAAATTACTTATTTACTTACTCCTTACTTACTTACATACTTACATACTTACTTACATATTTACTTACTTACGTATTTACTTACTTACGTATTTACTTACTCCTTACTTACTTACATACTTACTTACTTACTTACATATTTACTTACTTACTTATTTACTTACTTACTTACTAACTTACTTACTTACATATTTACTTACTTACATATATACTTACTTACGTATTTACTTACTCCTTACTTACTTACATACTTACATACTTACTTACTTACTTCCTTACTTACTTACTTCCTTACTTCCTTACTTACTTACTTACTTACTAACTTACTTACTTACTAACTTACTTACTTACTAACTTACTTACTTACTTACTTACTAACTTACTTACTTACTTACTTACTAACTTACTACTTACATACTTATTTACTTACTTACTTACTTACTTATTTACTTACTTCTATTCTACAGGTGAATGGACAGAATGTGGTTGGTGTGAGAGACAAAGACATCTCCAACATTATCAATGAGTGTGGTCCGACTGTCTCTGTTACCATAATGCCTGTCTTTGTATATAAACACATTATGAAACATATGGCAGCAAACCTCATCAAGAAAATGGATCACTCTATTCCAGACCTGTAGAGAGAGAGATAGAGAGTGTGTGTGTGTGAGAGAGAGAATAAGTGTCTGTAAGACAGAGAGAGAGAGAGATAGAAAGTGTGTGTGTGTGTGTGAGAGAGAGAATAAGTGTCTGTAAGACAGAGAGAGAGAGAGATAGAAAGTGTGTGTGTGTGTGTGAGAGAGAGAATAAGTGTCTGTAAGACAGAGAGAGAGAGAGATAGAAAGTGTGTGTGTGTGTGTGAGAGACAGAATAAGTGTCTGTAAGACAGAGAGAGAGAGAGATAGAAAGTGTGTGTGTGTGTGTGAGAGACAGAATAAGTGTCTGTAAGACAGAGAGAGAGAAAGAAGGTGTGTGTGAGAGAGAGAGAGACAAAAAGGGAGAGAAAGTGAAAATATGTGAGAGAGAGAGAAAGTATGTGTGTGTGTGTGTGTGTGAAAGAGAGAGAGAGAGATTTGTGTGTGTGTGAGAGAAAGATGATGATTTCTGTGTGTGAGAGAGATAGAGAGAGAGAGATGTGTGTGTTTTTGTACGTGTGTGTGTGTGTGTGTGTGTGTGTGTGTGTGTGTGTGTGTGTATACATAATATTAACCTTTGTGCCACACATTATAGCCAATATGTCAAAACCACATAATAATAATAATAATAATAATAGTTAAAATAATATAGCATAATCAACATTCACATTATTATTATTATTATTATTATTATTATTATTATTATTATTATTATTATAGAATATTTAGATAATGATTAGTAAAATAATAATAATAATAATAATAGTTAAAATAAAATAGTATAATCAACATTCACATTATTATTATTATTATAAAATATTTAGATAATAATTAGTGTAATAATAATAATAATAATAATAAAGTATAATCACTCACTCATTATTATTATTATTATTATTATAAAATATTTAGATAATAATTAGTGTAATAATAATAATAATAAAGTATAATCATTCACTCATTATTATTATTATTATTATTATTATAAAATATTTAGATAATAATCATACTATGTAATTCATAATTATTATATATACAGTATACAGCATTATTATTATTATTATTAATTATACTCAATATATTATGCGCTTATAATTATTTAATCAATTTATATCTTAATTATTCTCTATAATTTACTTCATTTTTATATTGTGATTTTTTATATATAATTAATTAGTATTTTTTTTTATTCTGTTTTAATTGTGTTTTTTTATAAAAAAAAAATTGTGTTTTTAGTTATTGTGTTTTTATATTGCTTTTTTTTTTTTTTTTTTTTTTTTTTTTTTTTTTCAAAGTATTTTTTTTTTCCAAAGTATATATTTTTTTTTTTTTTTTTTTTTTTTTTTTTTTTCAAAGTATACTTGTTTGTTTGTTTTTTGTTTGTTTTTCATACAATATTGTGTTTTTAATTATTTGTTAGGAATAAAAATAAACTAATTATTTTTGCATTTTCATTGCTTTGTATTTTGGTATAAAATATCATTAATATTAATACATAAATTTTCAATACATTGTTACCAAGTATATTGTAGGTGTGTTATGACCAGACAGTGTTGCCACATACATAAAACTGTATTTAATTTGTGTGTGCATATGTGTGTGACAATGGCATTAACTCGCACAATTAATTTTTTCACTCAATTTCTTATTAATTAAAATGATAAATTATTATTTTTAATTTAAATACATTTTTTGTTCAAAAATTTATTACCAATATTATATACTTCTGTTATTATTATTTTTATTATTATTATTATTATTATTATTATTATTATTATTATTATTATTATTATTATTATTTTTATTATTATTGTTATTATTATTGTTATTATTATTATTATTATTATTATTATTATTATTATTATTATTATTATTACTTCTTTGTCTTGTTCTGAAAAATATTATCAATTATATCGGATTATAATGAATTTTTTTTATCCTAATTAAAAAAAATTATTAATAATAACTAATATATATTTTTTATCTATTACAGCAAATTTCTCTTTGTAATTATTAATATTATTATTATTATTATTATTATTAATATTATTATTATTATTATTATTATTATTATTATTATTATTATTATTATTATTGTTATTATTATTATTATTATTATTATTATTATTATTATTAAGGAATTTCAATGTACTTACCTACCTACCTACCTACCTACCTACTTACCTACCTACCTACCTACCTACCTACCTACCTACCTACCTACCTACCTACCTACCTACCTACCTACCTACCTACCTACATACATACATACATACATACCTACCTACCTACCTACTTACCTACCTACCTACCTACCTACCATCCTACCTACCTACTTACCTACCTACCTACCTACCTACCTACCTACCTACTTACCCACTTACCTACCTACCTAACCTACCTACCTAACCTACCTACCTACATACATACCTACCTACCTACTTACCCACTTACCTACCTACCTAACCTACCTACCTACCTACCTACCTACATACATACCTACCTACCTACCTACTTACCTACCTACCTACCTACCTACCATCCTACCTACCTACTTACCTACCTACCTACCTACTTACCCACTTACCTACCTACCTACCTAACCTACCTACCTAACCTACCTACTTACCTACCTACCTACCTACTTACATACCTACATACATACCTACTTACATACTTACTGTAGTATATAATTAAATTAATATTAATGTTTGGGCTTCCTAAGTGTGTTTTATTAATTATATCCTATGTGTGTGTTTGTGTGTGTGTGTGTTTGTTTGTGTGTGTGTGTGTGTGTGTGTGTTTTAATTTAAGAGTTCTATGTATGTGTGTTTTAATTCTATCCTATTTATGTATGTGCGTGTGTATGTGTGTTTGTGTGTGTGTGTGTGTGTGTGTGTGTTTAATTACTTATATCCTATTTATGTATGTGTGTGTGTGTGTGTTTTAATTTAAGAGTTCTATGTATGTGTGTTTTAATTCTATCCTATTTATGTATGTGCGTGTGTATGTGTGTTTGTGTGTGTGTTTGTGTGTGTGTGTGTTTAATTACTTATATCCTATTTATGTATGTGTGTGTGTGTGTGTTTGTAAGTACGTGTGTTATAAGAGAAAGAGCGAGAGGTGGAGGAAAGAGAGAAAGGGAGGGAGAGATGGAGAAGGAAAGAAAGAGAGAGAGAGAGAAAATAAATGGGGAGAGAGAGATAGAAGGAGAGAAAGGAGAAGGAAGGAAGAAGAGAGGGAGAGAGAAAAGAAAAGGAAAAAGAGAGGTAGAAAAAATAAAAAGAAAGAGAGAGACAGAAAATAAAAAGAAAGAGAAAAATAAAAAAGAGAGGGAGAGAATAAATAAAAAAAATAAAAAAAAAATAAAAAGAGAGGTAGATAAAATAAAAAGAAAGAAAGAGAGAGAGTAATAAAGAAGAATTTTCTTTATTTACTACGCATGCTCAGACGTACCAGTGTTGCCAGATAAACACCAAACCTTACAACTCCTAAACAGTAAACACACACACACACACACTCTTATTTCACACACTTCTTTCACACATATTTCACACACGCACACACACACACTCTCTTACACACACACACACACTCTCTCTCTCTCTCTTACACACACTTTCACACATTTATTTCACACTTTCACACACTTATTTCACACTTTCTCACTTATTTCACACTTTCTCACACTTATTTCACACTTTCACACACTTATAGCCTTTCACACACACACACAAACACTCTCTTACACACACACACACTCCCTTCCTTATTTCACACTTATTTCACACTTTCACACTTATTTCACACTTTCACACTTATTTCACACTTTCACACACTTACTACACACACGCACACACACACTCTCTCTTACACACACACACACACACTCCCTTATTTCACACACTTATTTCACACACTTATTTCACACTTTCACACACACACACTCTCACACACACACTCTCTTACACACAGTCACACACACACTCTCTTACTCACACACACACTCTCTTACACACACACACACACACTCTTACACACACACAGGCTTGGGGACAGGCTTGGGGGGGTGCGGGAGTAGGGGACAGGCTTGGGGGGGGTTAGGGGGGGTGCGGGAATATGGGGACAGGCTTTGAGGGGGTGCGGGAATATGGGGACAGGCTTGGGGGGGTTTAGGGGGGTGCGGGAATAGGGGGACAGGCTTGGGTGGGGTTAGGGGGGTGCGGGAATAGGGGGACAGGCTTGGGGGGGGTTGGGGGGGTGCGGAAATATGGGGACAGGCGTGAAAAGGAAAATAAATGGAAAAATAAATATCTCCTCTTAACATCCAAAAAAAGATGCCAGGACTCGCCAGAAAAAGTATTGCCAGATAAATGTCCAAATTTTCGGTTTTGGTAAATAATTTTGGTGAATAATTAAATATTTCGAGTTTTAAGGCTTATTTTGTATTGTATATGTATGTGTGTGTATGCTTTATGTATGTGTGTGTGTGTATGTGTTTGTATGTGTGTATGTATATGTATAAATTTTGTGTTATGTATGTATTTATAAATATGTATGTAAATATTTATTGTATGTATGTATGAATGTATATACACACACACTGTATGTATGAATGTATATATATGTATGTTTATATACAAACATACACACACTATATGTATGAATGTATATATATGTATGTTTATATACAAACATACTTATTTCTCTCTCACACTGATTTCACTAACACACATATACACACTCTCTTTCACACACACACACACACACTCTGATCTCTCTCTCTCTCTCTCTCTCTCTCTCTCTCTCTCACACACACACACACACATTAATTTCTCTCTCTCACACACACACAAGTACACACATAAATACTGAATTATTATTATTATTATTATTATTATTATTATTACCTACCACCACTATTATTATTATTACTATTATTATTATTACTATTATTATTATTATTATTATTATTATTATAAATCACCATTATCATTACTACTACTACTACTATTATTATTATTATTATAGATAGATTATTATTATTATAAATCACCACCACCATTATCATCATTATTATTATCATTATTATTATTATTATTATTATTATTATTATTATTGTGAAGGGTTTGGTGTGGCTTGGACTTGGCAACACTGACCACCGGTAGGATGTAGTGAGAAGGAAAGACCCAAAAGTCGCCTCATTTTTTACAATTGGAGCGTTTATCTGCGTATCTATGTGTCTTTTGGGTGTGTAGCCGTGCCCCTGGGTATATAAACTAGCCTCGGGGGGCATGAGGAACCTGAAGAAGTGGCTGTAGAAGGGTTAAAAGGCGTAAAATAAGGGTGGTGGTGGTTTGTAAGAAGGCGTTGTTGTTGTGATGATGTGAAGGTTCAAGGCGGCCATAGCATTATTTACCTTTATTTCCCTCCCTTACCTCTTTCCTCCCTTACCTCCCTTACCTCCCTTACCTCGATATACTCCTCCCTCACCTCCCTGACCATCTACACTACCTCTCCCTCACCTCGCTTACCTCTAAAACAGTAAATTTATCTTTCTACTCACGTATTTTACCTTTTCCCTCCCTTACCTCTTTCCTCCCTTACCTCCCTTACCTCCCTTACCTTACACTCTTCCCTTACCTCCCTATACACCTCCCTTACCTCCCTGACCTCCCTTACTACCTCGCTTACCTTTTAAATACTAATATCTTTCTACTCACGTATTTTACCTATTATTTCCCTCCCTTACCTCTTTCCTCCCTTACCTCCCTTACCTCCCTTACCTTACACTCTTCCCTTACCCTCTTCCCTTACCTTCCTATACACCTCCCTTACCTCCCTGACCTCCCTTACTACCTCGCTTACCTTTTAAATAGTAATATCTTTCTACTCACGTATTTTACCTATTATTTCCCTCCCTTACCTCTTTCCTCCCTTACCTCCCTTACCTCCCTTACCTCGATATACTCCTCCCTCACCTCGATATACTCCTCCCTCACCTCCCTGACCATCTACACTACCTCTCCCTCACCTCGCTTACCTCTAAAACAGTAAATTTATCTTTCTACTCACGTATTTTACCTCTATTTCCCTCCCTTACCTCTTTCCTCCCTTACCTCCCTTACCTCCCTGATCAAGTGTATCTCCCTATACACCTCCCTTACCTCCCTGACCTCCCTTACTACCTCGCTTACCTTTTAAATAGTAATATCTTTCTACTCACGTATTTTACCTCTATTTCCCTCCCTTACCTCTTTCCTCCCTTACCTCCCTTACCTCCCTGATCAAGTATACCTCCCTTACCTCCATATATACCTCCCTGACCTCCCTTACTACCTCGCTTACCTTTTAAATAGTAATATCTTTCTACTCACGTATTTTACCTCTATTTCCCTCCCTTACCTCTTTCCTCCCTTACCTCCCT
>JAWZYT010000778.1:10000-20000 GCA_034508575.1 Petrolisthes manimaculis | reverse complement strand
TGTTTAAGACGGTGAGTAGGGGGGTGCAGGGGGGTGCGGGGGGTGCTGGAGTGGGGGGACAGGCAAAACTCCTACACGCTGGCCACTAAAATGTTTAAGATGGTGAGTAGGTTGAAATATTAGTAATTATAATGAGTTTGGGGGTGTTTTGGGGGGTTTAGGGGGGTGCTGGAGTGGGGGGAGGGGTGTAGGGGGGTGCTGGAATAGGGGACAGGCTTGGGGGGTTTAGGGGGGAGGGGGTGTCAAACTGGAGGTGACGGAAGCTGAACTCATACTACACCAACGAGGCAAAACTCCAACACGATGGCCACTCAGATGTTTAAGACGGTCAGTAGGGGGGTGCGGGGGGGTGCTGGAATAGGGGGAAGGCTTGGGGGGGACTGGGGGGGTGTGGGAGTGGGGGGACAGGCAAAACTCCTACACGCTGGCCACTAAAATGTTTAAGACGGTGAGTAGGTTGAAATATTAGTAATTATAATGAGTTTGGGGGTGTTTTGGGGGGTTTAGGGGGGTGCTGGAGTGGGGGGGAGGGGTGTAGGGAGGTGTGGGAGTGGGGGGAGGGGTGTAGGGAGGTGTGGGAGTAGGGGGAAGGCTTGGGAGGGTTGTAGGGAGGTGTGGGAGTAGGGGGACAGGCTTGAGGGGGTGCTGGAGTGGGGGGACAGGCTTGGGAGGGTGCGGGAGTGGGGGGGAGGGGTGTAGGGAGGTGTGGGAGTGGGGGGGAGGGGGTGTCAAACTGGAGGTGACGGAAGCTGAACTCATACTACACCAACGAGGCAAAACTCCAACACGATGGCCACTCAGATGTTTAAGACGGTTAGAATGAAAGATATATTATGTTTATTTATTTATTTATCTGTCTATTTATCTATTTATTTATCTGTCTGTCTGTCTATCTATCTGTCTGTCTGTCTGTCTGTGTATCTGTCTATCTATGTTTGAGATGGTTAGTAGGGGGGTGCGGGAGGTGCTGGAATAGGGGGACAGGCTTGGGGGGGACTGGGGGGGGTGCAGGAGTAGGGAAAGGGGGTTAGGGAGTGGGGGGACAGGCAAAACTCCTACACGCTGGCCACTAAGATGTTTAAGACGGTTAGAATAATTAATAATTAATATACCTGTCTATTGTCAGATACCTCATATATATATATATCATAATGATATACACTCTGCTCTCTTTTTATGTGAGTTTAAATTATGTGAATTTGAAATAGTGCGTATCATGAAAAAAAAGGAAATAAATGTAATTTACAGTAACTGTTAAAATACCGTGAACCATTAGGCTCCATTTTCAAGTTAAACTACCATTATTTATTATGGAAATGTACAATTTACTTTATGCTAAATTTACTTTATGTGACACAACCCTTCACCAACCTAACATTAAATATAAAAGAGGAGAGTGTATATATAGTAATAATAATATTATGGCCACTTAGATATTTAAGATGGTTAGAATGATGAAAGATTAATAATTATAATGATATCTATATCTATCTATCTATAGCTGTGATGCCTTATTCCCTCCGGTAACTTTCACCAAGGGTGTGGCCACGGCAGAAGTGTGTCCAGTCTTCCCTGTTCCAACACTCCCTCCTTACTCCCTACTCTGTCCCTCATGTTACTCTCTCTCTCTCTCTCTCTCTCTCTCTCTACTCTGTCCCTCATGTTACTCTCTCTCTCTGTTCCAACACTCCCTACTCTGTCCCTCATGTTACTCTCTCTCTCTCTGTTCCAACACTCCCTCCTTACTCCCTACTCTGTCCCTCATGTTACTCTCTCTCTCTCTCTCTCTCTCTACTCTGTCCCTCATGTTACTCTCTCTCTCTGTTCCAACACTCCCTCCTTACTCCCTACTCTGTCCCTCATGTTACTCTCTCTCTCTCTCTGTTCCAACTCTCCCTACTCTGTCCCTCATGTTACTCTCTCTCTCTCTCTCACTCTGTTCCAACACTCCCTCCTTACTCCCTACTCTGTCCCTCATGTTACTCTCTCTCTCTCTCTCTGTTCCAACTCTCCCTACTCTGTCCCTCATGTTACTCTCTCTCTCTCTCTCTGTTCCAACTCTCCCTACTCTGTCCCTCATGTTACTCTCTCTCTCTCTCTGTTCCAACACTCCCTCCTTACTCCCTACTCTGTCCCTCATGTTACTCTCTCTCTCTCTCTCTGTTCCAACTCTCCCTACTCTGTCCCTCATGTTACTCTCTCTCTCTCTCTGTTCCAACACTCCCTCCTTACTCCCTACTCTGTCCCTCATGTTACTCTCTCTCTCTCTCTCTGTTCCAACTCTCCCTACTCTGTCCCTCATGTTACTCTCTCTCTCTCTGTTCCAACACTCCCTCCTTACTCCCTACTCTGTCCCTCATGTTACTCTCTCTCTCTCTCTCTGTTCCAACTCTCCCTACTCTGTCCCTCATGTTACTCTCTCTCTCTGTTCCAACACTCCCTCCTTACTCCCTACTCCTCCCCTCATATTATGTGTGATTTACATTAGCCTGTGTGTACGGATCCAACAGCTATGTATATGTGAATCAGGGATGTTGTATAGTTAATTAAGTAAGTAGAATGTGCAAGAAAAATTTGGTTATACACTCTGCTCTCTTTTTATGTGAGTTTAAATTATGTGAATTTGAAATAGTGCGTATCATGAAAAAAATTAAATAAATGTAATTTACATGAACTTTTAAAATACCGTGAACCATTAGGCTCCATTTTCAAGTTAAAGTACCATTATTTATTATGAAAATGTACAATTTACTTTATGCTAAATTCACTTTATGTGACACAACCCTTCACTAACCTATAATGTAATAAAAAAACACCACAGTGTATATATATACATACAGTACATACATATATACATACATACATACATACAGGCATTCACTTTATGTGACACAACCCTTCACCAACCTATAATGTAATAAAAAAACACCACAGTGTATATATATATACATACAGTACATACAGACATTCACTTTATGTGACACAACCCTTCACCAACCTATAATGTAATAAAAAAACACCACAGTGTATATATATATACATACAGTACATACAGACATTCACTTTATGTGACACAACCCTTCACCAACCTATAATGTAATAAAAAAACACCACAGTGTATATATATATACATACAGTACATACAGACATTCACTTTATGTGACACAACCCTTCACCAACCTATAATGTAATAAAAAAACACCACAGTGTATATATATATACATACAGTACATACAGACATTCACTTTATGTGACACAACCCTTCACCAACCTATAATGTAATAAAAAAACACCACAGTGTATATATATATACATACAGTACATACAGACATTCACTTTATGTGACACAACCCTTCACCAACCTATAATGTAATAAAAAAACACCACAGTGTATATATATATACATACAGTACATACAGACATTCACTTTATGTGACACAACCCTTCACCAACCTATAATGTAATAAAAAAACACCACAGTGTATATATATATACATACAGTACATACAGACATTCACTTTATGTGACACAACCCTTCACCAACCTATAATGTAATAAAAAAACACCACAGTGTATATATATATACATACAGTACATACAGACATTCACTTTATGTGACACAACCCTTCACCAACCTATAATGTAATAAAAAAACACCACAGTGTATATATATATACATACAGTACATACAGACATTCACTTTATGTGACACAACCCTTCACCAACCTATAATGTAATAAAAAAACACCACAGTGTATATATATATACATACAGTACATACAGACATTCACTTTATGTGACACAACCCTTCACCAACCTATAATGTAATAAAAAAACACCACAGTGTATATATATATACATACAGTACATACAGACATTCACTTTATGTGACACAACCCTTCACCAACCTATAATGTAATAAAAAAACACCACAGTGTATATATATATACATACAGTACATACAGACATTCACTTTATGTGACACAACCCTTCACCAACCTATAATGTAATAAAAAAACACCACAGTGTATATATATATACATACAGTACATACAGACATTCACTTTATGTGACACAACCCTTCACCAACCTATAATGTAATAAAAAAACACCACAGTGTATATATATATACATACAGTACATACAGACATTCACTTTATGTGACACAACCCTTCACCAACCTATAATGTAATAAAAAAACACCACAGTGTATATATATATACATACAGTACATACAGACATTCACTTTATGTGACACAACCCTTCACCAACCTATAATGTAATAAAAAAACACCACAGTGTATATATATATACATACAGTACATACAGACATTCACTTTATGTGACACAACCCTTCACCAACCTATAATGTAATAAAAAAACACCACAGTGTATATATATATACATACAGTACATACAGACATTCACTTTATGTGACACAACCCTTCACCAACCTATAATGTAATAAAAAAACACCACAGTGTATATATATATACATACAGTACATACAGACATTCACTTTATGTGACACAACCCTTCACCAACCTATAATGTAATAAAAAAACACCACAGTGTATATATATATACATACAGTACATACAGACATTCACTTTATGTGACACAACCCTTCACCAACCTATAATGTAATAAAAAAACACCACAGTGTATATATATATACATACAGTACATACAGACATTCACTTTATGTGACACAACCCTTCACCAACCTATAATGTAATAAAAAAAGGAGAGTGTATGTATGTATGTACTATTTTTCGTATATTATGACCTATCTATACAAACTAATTAACTAACCCCCCCTCCCCTTACCCCCACAGGTACAAACTCATTAACTAACCCCCCCCCCTCTTCCTTGCCCCCACAGGTACGGTTTTGACGCTGAGTTGTTCAGTTTTGAGTCTGGTACAATCTAACTAATTAACTAACCCCCCCCTCCTTCCCTCCACAGGTACAATATAACTAACTAACTAACAGGTACAATATAATTTAAAAAAAACCTTCCCCCCCACAGGTACGGTTTTGACGCTGAGTTGTTCAGTTTTGAGTCTGGTCGTCGTTGTCCCACCGGCCCCGGCATCTACGCCTTCAAGTGCCGCCGTGCCGAGGCCCTCTTCAACCTCCTGCAGCTACAGATACAGAACATCACCGAGGACGTACCCCCCCCACAGGGTACCAGCGCCCCCACGGCCAGCACGGTAGGGGGGGGCGTGGTGGTGGTCCCTCTCCCGGCCCCACTGGACGCGGCGGCGGACGAAGGCGCACGACAACAACAACAACAACAACAACAACAACAACCGCCGCATCCCACCGCCGCCACCGGTATGACGGTCGTCGGGAGTACCATCGTCGGGAGTACCATGGTGTCGACGGACATGGAAGGCTACCTGGAACCAATGCCCAGGTCCAATAATCATCACCATCACCACCACCATCACCACCATCGACAACAACAACAACAACAACAACAATCACAACACAGTAGTCTGGTATCGTCGGTATCGGTACCCGGCAACAGCATCCAACAACAACAACAACAACAACAACCGCTACGAATACAAGCCACGATCAGTGTGCCGTCGTCGTCGTCTACGGGCACGACGGGGATGGAGGCGCTCACCGTACACACGATGGGCGGGTGTCTCGTCAACCGATACAACAACACCGCCGGAGGGGTCGCGGGCGCAGCCGTCGGGTACACTACGGGCGTCGGTAGCAGCGGTGGTAGTGGCTTAGGGTACGGTGGTGGTGTCGACGGTGGTGGTGGCGGTGGTGGCGGTGGTGGGTACCGGTCCAGCTTTGACCGCGGCCACACAAACAACAACAACACCACCAACGTCAATAACAACAACAACAACAGCAACAGTAGTAGTAGTTTCCTATTCAGGGATGCCTTAGGGACGGACGCCAGTGATAGTGGCGATGGTAGTAGTGTGGTTGGCGGGGGTAGTGGTGGGGGCGGGGGCAGGCCGGCGAGTAGTGGGGGGATTGCGCGGTCGCCGGCGTCGCCCCCCGCTCCCTTAAGCCCCCTCACGGTGACCCTGTACAGCGGGGGGGGCTCGGATGACACGCCCCCCACCCCGGGACGCGACCACCCCCCTCCCCCGACCCCCACCGCCGCCGACCCCCCCGCCGCGATGCGCGATCGGGTACGGCTTAACCACGTGTCTCACATCGTCTCCTACGAACCCCGCCCCACGCCCCCCAGCAGACCCTACGACGCCCCCCCACACACCACGCCCCCCAACAGACCCTACGAAGCCCCCCACACCACCCCCAACCGCACCCTGCCGTTCCCATCATGCCAAAACAACATCACAGCGACAACAACGACAACACAACAACAACAACAACACAACCCAACAACCAGTAGCAGCGGTCGTCGGTCTAGATCATTCCTAAACAACACCACCAACAACACCAACACCAACAACACCTTAGGGCATCACCACACCAACACCAACCACCATCACACCAAACAACAACAACAACAAACAAACACAAACAACAGTACCTCCTCCGCCATCTCCGCTAACACGTTATTAGGACATCACCACACCAACACCACCAATAACACCACCTTAGGACACCATCACCATCACCATCACACCATCGGGCATCACCCACACCATCAACAGACACACCACCATCATCACTACGACCCCGACGATGACGGTTGCGACGACATCAACGTTTACGTCAACATCGCCGCCCCGGAGAGAAGCCACGATCGCACCCCAGTCTACGTGAACCTACAGGATAATGTCGTGGGGGCGGCCGGGGGTTTAGAGGGCCCCGTGGTACCCCCCCGCCCCTCCCTCACCCTCCCCCAACCCCCCCCACACCTAGCGGCGTCCACCACAGCGGGGGTAGACGACGGAGGCGCGTGTTGCGGAGGCGGTTCCGGATCGTCGAACTCCAACACCACCACCACCACCGACACCGACCCACCCACACACCCACACACACACCCACACCTACACCACACACACACACACCCTTTCCACCACCCGCTACACCACCCGGTCTACCCCATACACGACCACCACATCAACAACACGTCAACGTCGTCATCGTCGCAACTCAACTACGTGATAGTCGAACTGGAAGTCAACTCGGACTCCTCGGCCGCGGCAGTCCCCCCGCAAAGTCCGCCGGGGTCCGTCACGTCGGGGTTAGAGTCCCCCCATCGCACCAACACCGCCGCCAACAACGCCACCACCACCACCGAAGGCTATACCGAGATAGACTTCATCAAGACGGCCGCGATATCGTCCTGTGCTGCCAACGCCAACCCCATACTAGAAGTGGGTTGTTCCAGGAAGACCAGACACAACTCCACCTTCACGAACCCATCGGTGGTAGTGAGGACGAGGAGGAATTCATCACTGTCCGATTGAGGAGGAGAGACCTATGGGGACGGGGAATATGTACCGTGATGGGGGGGTGGTATGCGAGAAAAGCCATAGTGTTTACGATGAAGAAATTTTCATAGTGTTTACGATGAAGAAAATCCCATAGTGTTTACGATGAAGAAAATCCCATGATGTGGTATGCAAGAAAAGCCATAGTGTTTACCATGATGGGGTGGTATGCGAGAAAATCAACCATGGTGTTTACGATGAAGGAACTACAGGACATCCATAGTGTTTACGATGATGTGGTATTGATATGGTATGCGAGAAAAGCCATAGTGTTTACCATGATGAAATTTCATAGCGTTTACGATGAAGAGAATCCCATAGTGTTTACGATGATGGAAGTTAGGGATCATGGTATGCAAGAAAAGCCATAGTGTTTACCATGATGTGGTATGCAAGAAAAGTCATAGTGTTTACGATGAAGAAACTCCCATGGTATTTACGACGATACGATGTAAAAACCATGAGTCATTGTGATATGCAAGAAAATCAACCATGGTGTTTACGATGAAGGAACTAAAGGACTTCCATAGTATTTACGATGAAGAAATTTTCATAGTATATACAATGAAAAAAATCCCATAGTATTTACGATGAAAGAAGTAAGGGATCATGGTATGCAAGAATAGTCATAGTGTTTACGATGAAGAAAATCCCATGGTTTTTACGTTGTGATATGCAAGAAAATCAACCATGGTGTTTACTATGATTATCATCGTATGGTGGTATTGACTAAAGGACATCCATAGTATTTACGATGATGTGGTATGTGAGAATATCCACCATAGTATTTACGATGAAAGAACTATGGCGTTATCCATAGTATTTACGATGATGTGGTATGCAAGAAAACCTACCATAGTATTTACGATGGTGCTTACGATACAATGAAAGAACTATGGGTTCATGTGGTATGCAAGAAAATCCATAGTATATACGATGAAGAAAATCCATGGTGCTTACCGTCGTATTGGGGTGTCAACTATTTACCATGATGTAGTATGCAAGAACATCCATGGTATATACGATGATGGCACCAAGGCAAGAAAGTCCATAGTGTTTACGATGAAGGAACTAAGCCGTCGTGGTATGCATGAAATTCCATGAGAAAATCCATAGTATTTACGATGATGTGGTATGCAAGAAAATCCACCATGGTATATACGACAGTGATGTGTGACTGATACCAAGCTCTCCCTATGCATCGTAAATACTATGGATACTATTTTCTTGCATACCACTTCTATACAATACGTTCCCCAGCCATCGTGAATACTATGGATATTATTTTCCTGCATATGAAGCTTACCCCAGCCATCGTAAATACTATGGATACTGTTTCTTGCATACAACCAAGATACGATGCTCTAACCAGCCATCGTAAATACTATGGATATTATTTTCCTGGATACGAAG
This sequence comes from Petrolisthes manimaculis, assembly GCA_034508575.1. Taxonomy (NCBI): domain Eukaryota; kingdom Metazoa; phylum Arthropoda; class Malacostraca; order Decapoda; family Porcellanidae; genus Petrolisthes; species Petrolisthes manimaculis. The sequence goes on along the minus strand of JAWZYT010000778.1, from coordinate 11,145 downwards.
CTTACCCTATGCTTCGTAAATACTATGGAAACTTTTCTTGCATACGACCCTTGACACGACGCTTTCCCCAGCCATCGTAAATACTATGGATACTATTTTTTGCATACGACGCTTCGTATTCAAGAACATCCATGGTGTCATAGTACCGATACCATGGCCATCGTACACACCACACAACAGACCTTCACGAATACCAACCACGACGGAAAACAAACATACAAACGAACGGACAAACAAACAATTATATATAAACAAACGGAAAAATTAATTATATATAAAAAAAAACAATTAATTATATATAAACAAACGAAAAAAAAAACAGTTATATGTAAACAAACGAAAAAATTAATTATATAAACAAATATATAATTATAAACGAAAAAACAAACAATTATATATAAACAAACGAAAATTTATATATAAACGAAACAAACAATTATATATAAACGAAACAAACAATTATATATATAGATAAAATATAAACAGTTATATATAAACCAAAAAATAATTATATATATATATATATATATAAACTCCTTTTTATACCTACCAAAACAATTATTATTGATAAATATATATTAGTAGTTATAAAGTAATTAATTTTTCTGGCAAAGTGAAAAATTAATTATAAAAAATTCTGGTGAAAAAAAAAAAAAATTCTGGTATAGGCCTAGTGAAAAAAAATATATATAAATAATTTCTGGTATAGGCCTAGTGAAAAAAAATATATATAAATAATTTCTGGTATAGGCCTAGTGAAAAATTAATTATAAAAATTTCTGGTATAGGCCTAGTGAAAAAAAAATAATTAATTTTTCTGGTATAGGCCTAGTGAAAAAAATATATTAAAAAAATTCTGGTATAGGCCTAGTGAAAAAAAAATACCAAAATATAAATGCCATGAAAAATTATTAATTAATTAAATATTATATTATATGAAAAAAAATATTATTATATATGAAAAAAAATAATTGTTCAGTATTATTATTATTATTATTATTATTATTATATAACATATGAAAAATATATGTTATTTAATATTTATTATATATTTATTATGGCGTAGTGAAAAAAAAAAATGGCCGCTCGGAAAATTTATTAATTAAATATTTTGGTATAATGAAAAAAAAAATGGCCGCCAGTAA